>APFE030464407.1:4863-78231 GCA_000404065.3 Pinus taeda | reverse complement strand
AGTATATTATGAGAAGAGAAGAACCATTTGAAAAGAAAAACAGATCAAAATTCCAAATAGAAATTTTATATACCCTATAAAATAAATATTTTATCTCATTTTATTTTCTAAACATTTTCCAAATGTTTATAAATAGAATAAAATGCTTTACTCTATAACCATCATTTAGGACCAGGATAAATTTCACAAATCCCAAGGTAGGGTTTTAAGTTTCACGTATATCATGAAGTGATAAGTTGAAGAAGTCAAGATTAATATAGAAAATGAGTGGTGGAGAAGACTACGGCAGGCGACAAAACAAATAAACGATGCTAAGACTACAGTAGACCACGAAACAATTAAAAGATGCTAACTATTGAGATACAAGCTGTCGCAGCGAGCCTATAACACGTGGATAACACAGATCCACAATATCGCTTCTCAGAAAATCCCCAAAAACTTGGACCACCTCATCCCTTCTTGGAGCACCAGCTTCATGAAGTGCACCCATAATGTTTATAGCATGTTGCAGATCAGACTTATACCCATAACGGAAGAATGAGGATCCAAATAAGGAATTTATTAAGAAGATCCCTCGACCAAGAGAAACTCTTATCAAATTAATATTCTCAACGTCTTCGTCTTCAGATGTAGAGATGGTATGGCCGCCATGGTGAATGCCCTCCAGACGAGAAATGCAAAGATTTACTACGTCCACCATAACTTCAACACAACGAAAGTCTGAGTAGTAGAGATTCTGCATTTTTTGCCACCCAATTCTGAGGAGCGCTGATCCATTGTATAAGTCCTCATTAGATATCTCAACATTCTCTCTCCCTGTGTCTAACCTATGAAGAGCATCTTATCCCCCTGTGTCTAACGTATCGAGAGCATCTACCCCCTGTGTCTAACATATCAAATTCAAGTGCGCCAGAAAAGAAAACAATGTTGTAATTGACGTTGCGGTCTTCCTAACATATCTAGAGCAAATTCTGTTGGAGTTAATGATTACATTCCATATTTGAGAAATTGGTTTGTGATGGTTGAGAAATTCTCTCAACCACTCTCTCTAAATTAGGAATAAGTTGGATCTCAAAAACTCTATTTAATAGAGTAATCTGAATGTAAATCTGTGTGTGAGTGTCTTTGCACATACACCATTTGTGCTTAATATAATTGTATTTCTGTAACTGTGTATGATTTAGCTATGTTTATCATGGTATTAGAGCTAGATCTGAACCTGTGTTGTGAGGAGGTGCATCTGGATGTTAACCGAGCTGCTGCAACCTGAGTATTCTGGACGGAGCAACCTCAGTATGCAGCCATAAACCATCTGCTCAGGCCACGAATCCCTCACTCAGTTGTATTAATGGTGGATTTTTTGGAAACCTTGCTTCCAGCTGTGTCCGATAGGTATTAGATGAAGTTGTGCACCAATGTTGTTTTTTGATCAATGTCGCTCGGCATCACAGAGTTCGCAAAAAGAAACACAGAGAATTGGACAGATACAGTGGTTTCTGGAGCCATTTTTATCAAATATAGAGAATTAAAATAAATGTTAACAGCAATTGCAGAATTATAACTGCGGAGAATGACCTGTACATGGCCGCCATTGACGAAAAGATTGTGATGAAGTTCAGGACGTCGGAAAGCTGGCCCCGCCTTCTCCAGACTTCCGTATCATTGCTTCTGGGAACGACTATTGCGTGTGGGAAAAGAACAGCTCCTCCGCTAAATAAAATCATCGATAGCCAAGTAGCAAAATTATGTATTTGCATAAAGCTAAAGAGAATAATCGTGTGGCTATGCTACACTCCTCCTATCTTAGCTACATGGCCAAAACGTGTGGGCTCCCTTCTTGTGGCTGTCTCTGTCTATATCTGTTTTAATTTAATGTTTTCTGAGATGTATCTTGTTTCTTACATGTCTGATGTGTTGCCTATTTCTGTCACGACATGGTTTGAGGTGTTCAGTGCTATCGTATTGATAGCCATTATATTGTTGGTTCTGCTCTCTGTCTCAGTGAGCTGGCAAAACCATTCATATTATGATGAATTCAATGAAGAGAGTAAACCTATTAAACTCTTTTAAAATAACCAGCAGTTCAACTATGTGTCTGATGCCAGTACTTAAAGATCAAGTAGCAGTAAGGCTCAATATGGATGGTTGTCCAGATAGTATGGCACTTGCGGATCTAGGGAAGGATCCCTCATTAGTGGTAGACATGGAAGTGGTTTCCTAATGAGGTTATGCGACAGATTGGGATGCTGTTCAGTAATTGACTTCGAGAGGTCCTTGATTCGGGAGTTGAGGAAGGGAACTCAGGAATCCAACTTGTCAACTACACCTTTCCGAGGGTTATGAGCCAACTTGATGGAGCATCTACTGATAAGCTTGATTATTTTTTTATTTTCATGTAATGTAATCATTAAGTGGGGATGTTGGAGTTAATGCTTACATTCCATATTTGAGAAATTGGTTTGTGATGGTTGAGAAATTCTCTCAACCACTCTCTCTAAAATAGGAATAAGTTGGATCTCAAAAACTCTATTTAATAGAGTAATCTGAATGTAAATCTGTGTGTGAGTGTCTTTGCACATACACCATTTGTGCTTAATATAATTGTATTTCTATAACTGTGTATGATTTAGCTATTTTTATCAAATTCAAGTGCGCCAGAAAAGAAAACAATGTTGTAATCGACGTTGCTGTCATAAAGCATCCGATGATAAATTCTCAACACCATTCTCTTAATTTTCGGATAATCGCATAGTTGAGAAAGGATGGAGAGAATGTATACTAGCACCCATAAAAGGTCTTTAGGTAACATCCACAATTCGTTGTCTCTAAAACCCATGATATCCACAATTTTGGCTACTTCTTCGCACACTTCCCAGGCATCATCATACTTATAGTAGGAATCAAGACACAGAATAAATAGCCGTTGATCTACTATTCGTGACAAGTATTTTGAGTATCCTCCCAGTAAAGAAAACAACCTCCTATTTTCTGACCTGTACTGGCAATATAGACGAACAAGATTAAACCTCTGCCACAACACCTTCCAATATTGCTCGAGAGTTCTGTTTCCGTTGATATAATGCTCGTGAACTAGACGTTGATAATCTCTAATCAATTGATCCAATAGATTTTTCATCTCTCTTTCGCTAAGGATTCTAGTATAGTCAGGAATGACCTCTAGTCTCTGTAGCCTTAGTGTTGACCTTGTGTTGTGGAGTATGTATTGTTGCATCTGTTGCCTCAGTTCAGACTGGGGAATTGCATGTGTAAATGTGTTAGAAAACCTGCACAGATGAATCTAGCTAGTAAAGGTTGAACACACAGCTTTGCAGAGAAAAAACATTAAAAGAAAATTGAAAGAAGAAAAGAATGATTCATTAGAAAATATGTTACAATGCTCATGATATAACATTACTGGGTGAAGATCCCAAAGTAATGCACTATAGTGGTGATCAATGAGAAGACTCAACACCTACAACAAGTTCCAGAGATAACTAGTCAGTTGCGGAGTTAAAGAAGGAGTAAATCATGCAAAAGGAATCTTGCATGCAATCCCATGCTCTAACTAAGAGTCCGCATGTAGATGTGTAGTAGTTGCATGTAGTCAGATGCTCTAACTAAGAGTCCAGTTGCATGCAATCCAATGCTCTAAGTGAGAGTCCGCATGTAGGTGTAGTAGTTCCAACACTAATCATACCCTTCTCATAATTTAATTACATAGTTTCACATGCAACTCAATCAACAAGGAAATATTCTCAAAGATCCTTTACATGAGCGTCTTCCCTGATACTTTTTATCTTCACCGCTATAGTCATATATGTATTAGACTCTGTATTCTCCTAACTAAACCACCAAAAATATTCTCATAACATAACATTACCATTAAATTCAACCATGCATAAATTTATTCTCATAAAAAAACAAAATTACCAAATTGCATTAATTCTAATAATGTAGAAATTATAATTAACTCTAATCCATTGTACAATTAACAACCATAATCATATTCTCTAACAAACAATTTAATCTGGAAAGCCTGAAACAACACGGATCCACACAACCTTGGACCACCCTCTTATCGCCCAAGCTAAGATGTTCTTGCCTCAAAGAAGTAACCCCCTCTCATTTCAAATACTGTCTTTTTTAACATTATTTCCGAACAGATTTCCTTGGCAGTGTCACCCGTTTGAGGGATCTGCTCGCCCTTCACCCTAGGAATTTTTTTATTTTTTTTTTTTTCATAAAGTCTGTTTTTCTCTCAAGTGTGCTTTTCTTAGTATTTATCCTCAACTCATAAGGAATTTTTAATAAAATCCGATCCATTCCATTTCATTGGTATTTAGATTTGGAAAGCATCATTTTTACTTTATTGTTTCTATCCACACAATTTCCAACTTTTTCCAACTTTATTCATGAAATTTATATTTAATGACATCAATTTTTCCTCGTAATGAATTCATGGTGGCTCATCAACCAACATAATAACAATAGTCAATACGAAATAAAATGCTTCCATAACCAGGGGTATTACACTTGGGTTCAATGGGAAGATGATTGTGTAGAAAAATCGGATTTTGGAGTGTTATCTTCCTTCACTTTTCTATGAAATATGAAGTGAGCACGCCACTCTTGTTATGTATAGTATCGCACCCCACTAGGTTAATTCGTGAATCCATGCCATCTTGATTCTGGTGACAGTTTGAGGTAAAATTCGATCACTAACGAATTTGCCGGAATAACTATTTTTACTGCAATAATATTCACTACAACATCTCGACTTCTCTCCTCCATCGTGACTAATTTCGAACAAACCGTAAACCCAGTTCTATATTCTGTAATGTATTAGTGCACTTTGGTGTTATAATTTATTGGTTCAATGTGCGGAGCTTCAATCGAGAGCGGGGTGAAGGTATTTGGAACCTGATAATTAAAGTGTGTAGAGGTTTGCTAGTTTGTTTGGGTAGTAAATTAACAAATTTTTGTACATTGATTTTCCTGTTCCACATACCTCCCCAGAAGAAAGCTAGCAAACTTCCACACATTAATTATTATTGGGTTCCACATAGCTTTACAAGAAAACTTGAATACTGCAATTCATATTTGTAAATCAAGCCGGTGTGAATGGTTAGTCACGATTAATGTGTGAATTCTGTAAATGTGTTAGAAAACCTGCACAGATGAATCTAGCTAGTAAAGGTTGAACATACAGCTTTGCAGAGAAAAAACATTAAAAGAAAATTGAAAGAAGAAAAGAATGATTCATTAGAAAATATGTTACAATGCTCATTATATAGCATTACTGGGTGAATATCCCAAGGTAATGAACTATAGTGGGTGAAGATCCCAAGGTAATGAACTATAGTGGGTGAAGATCCCAAGGTAATGAACTGTAGTGGTGATCAATGAGAAGACTCAACACCTACAACAAGTTCCGGAGATAACTAGTCAGTTGCGGAGTTAAAGAAGGAGCAAATCAAGGAGTAAGTCATGCAAAAGGAATCTTGCATGCAATCCCATGCTCTAACTAAGAGTCCGCATGTAGATGTGTAGTAGTTGCATGCTTTAACTAAGAGTCTGCATGCAGTTGTTGCATGTAGTTGCATGCTCTAACTGAGAGTCTGCATGTAGGTGTAGTAGTTCCAACACCCCCCCTGAACACCACTATGGGGGAAAATAGAAAATGGGCCCCGACAACTAAGGCCAAAGGTCACCCAAAATACAATGCAACATGTATTAAAATTGAGGAAAGAGGGAAAACCTCGTGGGAAAAACCCCCCCTCAAAATATAATGTAATCAAAAGAAAAGAGGAAGAAAAGACAGTTGCTAAGCAACTGTGTCCTTCACTCCAAGATGATCACGCAGAGAGCGAAACTTCTGCTCAGTGAATGTCTTGGTGAAGATGTCTGCAGTCTGTTCGGCTGAGGGACAGAACTGCAAATCAATGACCCGATCATGTACTAAGTCTCTGATGTAGTGCATATGGATCTCTATGTGCTTCGTCCGCTGCCGCTGTACTGGATCCTTGCAAAATTTGAGAGTGCTCTGGTTGTCACACCAGATGACAATGGGCTGGCGGAATTGAACGCCCAACTCAGTGAGGAAGTTTTGTAGCCACAGAGCCTGAATGGTGATGTTGACTACTCCTCTGTACTCGGCCTCAGCTGAAGAGAGAGCAATAGCAGTCTGCTTCTTGCTCGACCAACAGATAGGGCCAGATCCTAGACTGAGTGAATAGCCGGAGGTGGGCTTGCGATCAATGTTGCCTCCCGCCCAATCAGAATCTGTGAAGCCAAGGAGATTCAATGCACTGCCTGCTGCATAGTGAATCCTGAAGGTGATGGTGCCCTGCACATATCGAAGGATGTGCTTGGCAGCATTCCAGTGTAGCTCATGCGGCTCCTGCATGTATCTGGAAACTGCCCTGACTGCATATGAGAGATCTGGTCTAGAGTGGGTGAGGTACAATAAGCTCCCCACTAGCTGTCAGTAGAGAGTGCTGTCAACTAATGGAGTGTCACCTCCATCCTCAAGGCGGAGCCCAGACAAAAAAGGAGTCGGTGCTGGCTTGCAGTCAGCCATGCGAAATCTCTCGAGGAGATCCCGTGCATACTTAGCCTGAGAGAGTTTGATGCTTGTGGCATCCTGGCTAATCTCAAGACCAAGAAAGAAGTGTAATGGACCCATGTCCATCATCAAGAACCTATCATGCAAGGCCCTCTTGACTGTAGCAATGGCTGAAGCCAAGCTGCCAGTGATTAAGAGATCATCTACATACAAAACTAAGATAAGAAGAGAATCATGTGTCCTAAGCATGTAAACATTCGGATCAGACTTACATCTTTCAAAGTTTTGTGATAAGAGAAAAGAATCCATCTTCGCGTACCAAGCTCTCGGGGCCTGCTTAAGGCCGTAGAGAGATTTCTTCAGTCTACAGACAAAAGATGAATCCTGAATGAATGAAACCATGTGGCTGCTCCATGTAGATTTCCTCGGATAGGTCTCCATGAAGAAAGGCATTCTTCACATCCATCTGATGTACTTCCCACCATTGGGCAGCTGCAATGGCAAGTGTAAGGTGTATGGAATCCATCTTTGCTACTGGAGCAAAGGTCTTGTCATAATCAATGCCATGCACTTGTTGGAAGCCTTTAGCTACTAGCTTCGCTTTCCGTCTGGTGATTTGCCCATCTGCAGCACTCTTGGTCCTATAGACCCATTTGCATCGAACAAATTTCCTTCCTGAAGGAAGGGGGACCAGATCCCAAGTCTGGTTCTCAAGGAGGGAGTTATACTCCTCCTCCATGGCGGACTCCCAAGAAGGATGCCTAGCAGCCTTAGCATAAGACTGTGGATCAGAAGACTGAATCAAATGACAATGCCAAGAGGGCGATGGTTCAGTGGAAACGAGGACAAGAGGAGGCTTAATAAACTCTGAGCTACTCCTTTGCAGATCAGAATTATCCCCACAAGACCGTTTCTAGCAGCTGGTTGGTCTTGTGCATATATCTCCCGTAAGCTCCTTGTTCTCTGATTTATGACAAGGGAATAGGATTCACTGCTGGAAGCCCGATCTGGGCTTGGATGTGGATCATTATTTGCATGCATTAGATTTGTATCTGAAGACTCTGTCTCTACATTTGCATGCTCTTCCTCGGCATCTGTATGATCTGTATCTGCATCTGAGTGCACTGAGTCATCATCTCGGACATGAGGTAGATAAAAAGTGTCTGCATGTGGCGACTGAGGTGCATGCGAAAGACTTTCCTCAAATTTGACACTTCGCTCAATGATGAGCTTGTCCGTAGAGGGAATGAGGAGTCGATATCCCTTCACACCATCAGGGTATCCAACAAAGATGCACTCAATGCTCTATGGATCAAGAGCTTTCCTCTTTTCAAAGGGGATCCGGGCCCATGCTCGAGAGCCGAAAACACGGAGGTGAGTGATCTCTGGTTTAGTGCCGCTCCAAGCCTCAAAGGGGGTCTGATCCTTGATAGACCTATGAGGAGATCTGTTCTGGATGTAGTTAGCACAATTAAGTGCTTCGGCCCATAGCTTATGAAGCAATGACTTAGCATGCAGCATGCAGGAAGCCATCTCTTTGAGAGATCGGTTCTTTCTCTCAGCAACTCCGTTCTGTTGTGGAGTGTATGGAACTGTGTACTGCAACTGTATGCCAGACTGAAGGCAAAGGTTCCGAAGTGCTGTGTTAACATATTCCCCCCCATTGTCTGTACGGAGGGCTTTGATCTTTCTCTCAGACTGTGTCTCAACTAGTGCATTGAAATCTTCAAAGTGCTCAAAAACTTCAGATTGGTTCCTGAGGAGATACACCCAAGTATACCGTGAGAAATCATCAATAAATGTAAGCACATACCTTGCTTTGTTGATGGAAGGATGAGGAAAGGGCCCCATGAGATCACTATGGATCAGATCTAGAGGAGAGGATGCTCTGTGAGTCTTGCCGGTGTCAAACTTTTCTCTGGGATGTTTGCCAAGAACACATCCTTCACAAACTCCTTCGGAGAAACTGATATTTGGCAAGCCTTCCACCATCTCATTCTTGCTTAGCTGCTGCATATACCTATAATTTAAGTGACCAAACCTTTCGTGCCAAAGTCTACTACTATCATCAGCATGTGTAAGCAATAAGGAGGAGTCAGATTCAATAAATTCAGAAAATGTATACAGTCTGGCTTCATTGTTTACCTCACCAGTTGCAATTTTGGCACTGCTATGTAGATCATATATGTTTACTGCATCTGGAGTGAATTCCACTCTCTTTCCGGTGCCGGAATGTGTGATCTGATAAACTGAAAGCAGGTTTACCGAAAGTTTTGGAACATGAAGCACATCTTCAAAGCTTCCATGTAAAAGTTCCACTCTACCTTTTCCGGTGACCTCAATAGGTGAGTCATCTCCCATGAGGATGGGAGGTCCTTTGCATGCATCCAAAGAGGAATAGACTTCCTTTGCAGCAGCCATATGATGTGATGCACCAGAATCTATAATCCATGCATCAGGAGAAGAATTAATTGCAACTAAAGCATGAAAATTATTACCTCTCCCGTGTGGCGGATCCTCAGTTTTCTTCTTGGTGCCCTGAGGGATGTGATCCCCAAGGTTGTGCTTCTGAAGGATTTCTGCCATTTGGTCAATTTGTTTCTTCATGCAAGAAGATTCTGGATGGAATCCTCTTTGACAGTAGGTGCATCTGTTTCCTTTCTTCCCTTTCTCATTTCTTGAGCCGGAGGAATCATTGAAGGGCTTGGTGTACCCTTCCTTCTTTGGATGGGAATGTGCTTTTCCCTTGTCTTTTTGCTGCTGATTTTTCTTACTTGAATCAGATCTATGATGTTTATTGTGGCTGCTATCATGCACAACAAGTGCATGCACTTTTGGAGGTTTGATTTTCCCCATGCCAATGAGTTTATCTTGCTCAAAAATAAGGGACTCCATAAATTCTTGGAGAGAAGGCATAGTGTAGGATTTACCTGTTGCGAGCCTTACTTAATGAAATGTAGACACAAAGACGGAGTATTCTGGTCCGAGCTTTGACATAATAGAGAGAATTTGGAGACTCTCCTCCTTGGATTTGTCAATTCCACAACCCTTGAGTTGCAACAATAAATCATTATATTTGGTGAAGAAGTCTTGAATTCTATCATAGTTCCATGGATCCAATGATAGAAGCTCCACTTCAAGCATATGTCCTTTCATCTCATCTTGTTTCTCGTAGAGATCTTCAACCTTTTTACAAATCTCATTGGGAGTATTGCAAGCAGATAGATGAAACTGCAACTCTGGAGAGATGCACATGCATATGGATCCGTGGGCCTCATCCATACGGTTGAGGTACTTGGATTTCTCTATGGCTGAAGTGGGTTCCACTTCTGTAGCTATGGTAATCCTGTACAACCCTTTTTGACGAAGATATCGAGCCATTTGGTCCTTCCATTCGTGATAGTTGTACGGTGTTAGGATCGATGCTTTGGGAAACTCCATTTTTTTGTAAATCTTCAATCTATGAGCTGTAATACCTACAAAATAAAGTACTGGTGCACCTTTTATCTAGCAACCTGTGGGCTCTGATACCATGTAAATGTGTTAGAAAACCTGCACAGATGAATCTAGCTAGTAAAGGTTGAACACAGCTTTGCAGAGAAAAAACACTAAAGGAAAATCGAAAGAAGAAAAGAATGATTCATTAGAAAATATGTTACAATGCTCATGATATAGCATTACTGGGTGAATATCCCAATGTAATGCACTATAGTGGTGATCAATAAGAAGACTCAACACCTACAACAAGTTCTGGAGATAACTAGTCAGTTGCGGAGCTAAAGAAGGAACAAATCAAGGAGTAAATCATGCAAAAGGAATCTTGCATGCAATCCCATGCTCTAACTAAGAGTCTGCATGTAGATGTGTAGTAGTTGCATGTAGTCGCATGCTCTAACTAAGAGTCTGCATGTAGGTGTAGTAGTTCCAACAGTTATCAGTTAAATGAAATAAGGAGGCATATATCATACAAAAGGTGAAACATCTATTTATACACACCAATTAGGGTAGGGAAAAGAGTGCTATAATGAGGTGAATAATCATATTCAAGTCAAATATGCTACCAAATCAATAGCTTCCAAGAAATCAAACCACGTAAAAGGCTTAAAATTGACCCTTAGTTTCGTTGGACTTGACCCATTCCTTAAGTTCGTCGCTTAGTCAATATTGCGAAGGAAGGCGAATAGGCATGTTCACGTTGAATGGCTAACCAGACAAAAAACTACTGAGAGATAAAACCGTGCCCGAGTTCAGTTAGAGTTTACAAATTCCTTAATTCTTTGCTGATTCAGTTGATATAATTTCATAAATTCATAGAGGACTCGACGTCCTGTGGTCTTTCATTTATTTAATTGATTATTTGAGGCTGAGAAGGATAATTTGCGAAGGGTGACATTAAGTACACCTAATCAAATTTGTATATATTGTCAAATTTTCCATACATCGTGGGTAGACCATGGATTGCTTTGAACCATTTAAAGTGTGTTTTGGTAGTAATATATAAACTTGACATTCAAACACAATGTCAATACTTTCACATTTGACATTGAGGCACAGTGAAAACATAGAATTTTAGTAGTCAATCCTTTCGCATTTATTGTTGGATAGCAGTAGTCAATCCTTCATCATAAATCCTTTGACAATGTCTCATGAGGTAATTGAATGACAAGCAGTAATTGCAATGGTCAACACTTTTGACATTGACTCACAACATAAAGCTTTAATAGGATTGAGTTGCGTTCGAGCGAAGCCTCCTATGACTAGCTCTACTCTAGCTCATGAATCCTCCTTCAAGCAGCGTGCCTTTTTACTTTCCTTTTTCTATTTCCTCCTCCTTTCCCCTCTTGAATTCTCTCAACTCTTCAGGGATAAAAGGAGAATAATTTGTCTTAACTATTTGGTAAAAAGAGAATTACTCAACTATTTTCTAGTAAATTCTAAAACTCAACCTAAGTAGGAAAAATTCTTTTATCACATAGATTTACTCCAATTCAATATTATTACATATATGAATTACAAATTTCACCTAATAACGAAAGCGATTACCAAATAATTACAATCACCTTGGGTTGTCACATCTCTCCCCCTCAATTAGAAAATTGTTCCTTGTGTTCATCTCTTACGTCACCCTTGGAAAAAAATTGAGATATGTCGCCTGCGTAAATTCCTTGTTTTCCCATGTGGCTTCCTGTGGGCTAAATTATTTCCATTGTACATTAGCCTGGATGATAGCTTGCTTCAGTAGCATTATTTCTCTCTAGTCAAGTATACACAGAGGTTCTACTAGAAAATCACCATCCAGTTCAACCTATTATAATTAAAATTAAATCATTAATATGTTCCACTATTATACAAAAAAATATTTCTAGAAAATTTTTATTTTTTTTATTACCTTTATATCTTGCGAATTTATGATGTGTCAAAAATCATAAACGTATTATTTTAGAAATGAAAAATGAAAAACATTGCGAACCCGAATGTGATTGGGTGGTGCTAGTTGATATGCCACTTGTCCTATCCTTTCCAAAATTTGAAAGGGCCCATAGTTTTGGGGTGCTATGTTTGTGAAACATCCCCATCTAAGGGAATTTCTCTTAGGCTTAACCCACACATAAACATGGTCGCCCACCTGGAATTATTGATAAGTTCTTTTTTTATTGACATATGCCTTTTGTCCTTCTTAAGAAGTATTTAGATTCTGTCAAACTCTTCTCATTGTACTTTCTATTTCTTTTAACATATCAAGTCCTAAGATTAGTTTATTCTCAGGACTATTCAAGTTAGAGGGTACCCTAAACCTTTTCCCATAAATCACCTCATAAGGACTCATTTTTCATGACTCATGATAATTGTTGTTATAAGCGAACTCCACCAAATCAAGGTGTTTTCCCCATTTACTGGGTTGTTGCATCACGTAAATACAGAACATCTCCTCAACCACTTGATTTACTTGCTCAGTTTTCCCATCGGTATGTGGATGGTAAGAAGTACTATATTGGACTTGAGTACCCAATCGAATGAAGAGTGCTTTCAAAATGCCAAAGTAAACTTTACATCTTGATTTGAGACAATAAATCTAGACATGACATGCAGCCTAAATATATCTCTCATAAATATATCTTCTACCTCAACTATTTGATGCGTAGATTTAACTGGAATAAAACATGCTACTTTGATTAATTTATCTACTACTACCATAATAAAGTCATTTTGTTTCTTGAATTTGGGTAATCTAGTTATAAATATAAAGTAATTGTCTCCCACTTCCATTCAGGATGTAATAACCTAGTAGGGCATTGATGTTATGCCTTGACTAATTGAAATTCTAAGTATTTACGTAAGTATTATGTAATATCCTTCCTCATATCACGCCAATAATAATCCTTTTTAATTGCAAAAAACAACTTTTCATAACTCAAATGAGTAGTATAGGGGATTGTGTGGAATTCATCCAATATGAGTTATTTTACTGAGATTTGATTAGAAACATACCTTCCTCTTTGTAAAATCAACAAATATTCGTTGTTGATACCATATTAAGTTTTTTTTTTTCTAGAATTCTGAGCAAGTTTAACTTATTTCCAAAGATATTCATATTTCGGATCTTCCAAGGAAACTTCCTTAATCTGTTCAGAAAAATTAAACTCTATTTGACTGTATGAAATCTCATATAGATGATGTAGTTTCTTTATTAAAGCATCGGCCACTTGGTTCTCCTTCCCTTTAAGATCTTTTATCTCAAAGTTAAACTCACTTTAAAATGAAGTCCATTTGACTTGCGCGAATCTACCTTAGGTTTTCTAAAAAAACCAGTTACACTGTTGCGATTCGTCATCAACATACATCTCTTCCCTAACAAGTAGTGTCACCACGCATTCAAAGAATGGAATACAACTATTAGCTCCAATTCATAGGCAAAATACCTCTTCCTATGCTCATTTAACTTACGAGATTCGTAAGAATCACCTTACATTCTTGCATCTAAACTCCGCGTACACCTTCTTGGAAAGCATAGGTACAGACTATGAATTCTTTTTCCAGATATTCAACTTGTAATACAATGGCAATAGTAAGTAATTGTTTCAAATTCACAAAACTTCATTGAAATTCTTTGGATCATCTAAAATTCTTTCCTTTCTTTTGCAAAGAGGTGATTGGGTAAGCAACTTTAGAGAATCATTTTATAAATCTATGGTAATATCTAGCCATTCCATAAAGGAGCGTATATATGCTACATTTTTTGGGATGAGTTACTCGGTTTTTTAATTTTTTTTTGGCTCCACCAATATACCTTCAGAGGACATAATGCATCCTAAATATTGTATTTGATTTTTATAAAAGTCACATTTGGTGAATTTATAATAAAGTTGGTTTTCCCTCAGAGTTTGCAATAAAAGCCTAATGTGTTCCTTATGCTCGTCCATACTCTTAGAATATATCAAGACGTCTTCAATAAAAAGAAGAAAAAACTTGTCCAAGAAGGAGTGGAAAATTTTGTTCATCATACACATAAACGTTGTTGGAGCATTTGTGAGTCCAAATGGTAGAACAACGAACTCATAATGTCCATAGTGTTTCCTTAACGTTATTTTATATATATATTCATCATTAATTCGTATTTGGGGATAGCCCAATCATAGATAAATATTTGAAAATACAACGACAACCTTTACTTGATAAAAAATATAATCTATTCTAGGAAACGAGTACTTATTTTTAGTTATTAACTTATTAGTTTCCTATAGTCTATACACACACAAAAAGTGCCAAAGTTTTTTCTTACAAATAGAAATGGTGCTCCCCAAGGAGACACACTGGGGTGAATATGACCCTTGTCCAATAGCTCCTAGAGTTGTGTTTTTAATTCTATCAACTCGGGAACATTCATCCTATAAAGGGTTTAGAGATTGTGGTGGAGCCATGTTAAAATTAGCAACTAGGGCCAAACTCCATGTGGGTCATCTTATTAATTACAACTGATATTTTTCTTAGATCCCACTCATCGAAAGGTGCAGGATTGGTCTAAATATCATCCGATTCCAATCATTATACATGGAGATATGAATTTATTTTTGTTATGGGACAATTCGTCAAGGTTGTCAAGAAACCAAATAAATCCCACATGTGCTCAATGTTTTAGTATAAATAGAGGTGCCTTGAAAGTCATTTGGACACACACATAGGATCTCTTCCTCTCTACTTGTCTTTGGATTTTGGTGGGAGGAAAAATCCTAAGGGATAACGCTTCCCTAATGGAGAAAGGCTCTACGCTATTTAGAGGGAGTACCGTAGGCTCTATGTTGCCCTAATCAGCCTTAACGTAGTCATGGAGGAAACTACTATAGCGCAACAAGTAGAAGTCCTCGCTGCCCTCAAAGCTGGTCTAGAAGAAACCTAAGTTTTTGTTCTTAAAAAGAGACCTATCCCTAGCTGCAAATCTAAATGGAGCCACAAAAAAGCCCTAGCCACAGTTGAAGAGATGCCCTAGCTGCAGAAAGAGAAGAGGCCATGCCCTAGCCACAGTAAAGAGTTGAAGTGCAGATTTTGGTGTGGATTCTCTATGGAAGAAGTCTGCATCTCTAAGCAGCTAAGAAGGTGCTTAAGAGCAGATTTATGGGCTATGTAGGTATGCCTTCTTAGTCATATTAGGCCGCAACAAATCAGAGGTAAGTTGAAGTATTTATGTGTGGGTTATCTCTTTCACATGGCCACTTAATAGGGTTGTTGCTATAGCTACATGGGAGGACCTATTTGTGAGGTTGGAAAGGATAGTTGAGGCCCTCTCTCTAGGCTGCATATGCCCAAGACAAGGTGTAGTAGGATAGAGGTTCTTCCTTATTGTTTGGGGTTGCTTTATGTTGTTGGTTGGTACAGGTTGGATGTAGGATACGTGGAGGAGGGGCCTCATACCCTACAACGGATTTGGATGCCTAAAGGCAAATCCTTGATGTAGCAGATCCGAGATCTGTAGGGTGCCTTGAGGTGATTCGGAGAGCTAGTACATAGTGCAGCAAAATGCAGCAATGGGACAACAATGAAGCTTGGTGAAGCATATACATCAACAGCATGGTAAAGCATGGACAGCTACAAGCATGGTGATGCATGGAGCAGCAATGAAGCTTGGAGGAGAAATTAAATGACACAGAAGTATAGTTGTACATGATCAATACATGGACAACATGTACATGATGCAATACATGGACAACAGTACCTGAAACAATAGATGGGACCACTAGTACATCGAGCAGCAAGTTACAACATATCTAGATGGTACAACTAGTACATGGAGTAGTGAGGTACAACATGTTTGGATAGGACAGCTAGTACATGGTGCATGGAAGTGCAGTATGGTACATGGAACAATAGTGGCACATAAGGTGCAACGTGATAATTTTTACAACATGTTCATGAGGTCCCACAATGTGGTGATGGGTGCAGCATGGTGCAACATGGTGAGGCACAACATGATGATGAGATGCAGTGCAATGATAGATGAAGGGGTCACCTTGGAGAATTAGTTGGAGTAGCATGTCTTCAACTGATCTCATGTAGAGATGATCTATTCTCTTATCTAGAAAGTCTAAGTGTTGACTTCTATTGTAAATGTACTCTCTTTCTCTCTCTCTCTCTCTCTCTCTCTCTCTCTCTCTCTCTCTCTTTGTCTCTCTCTTTGTCTCTCTTTGTTTAACTATTGAAGAACATATAAGAAGAATTGATTAAGGGTTTCCCCACATTGGGGTTTGTCCCAGGATAGCGCTGCATCTTGTGTCCTCTTGTTTTGAATTATCTTCTGTGACTTATATTTATGTTTTATCTACAATTTACTTTAATGCTGATGTGATTGCTAATCTGAAAAAGATATTGAGATAACTGTGAAAATCGAAATAAATTTCTCTAACATAAAACATACCTAAACTTAACATGGTATCCGATTTGAGGTGAAGACAAAGCTCAAGCAAGTGAAAGAGCAATCATTGAAGATAGTTGGGAAAGGACAAAAGGATGAATGGATTCCTTATCCCTCTTCTAATTCACCAAGGGAGAAGTTAAAGCAGAGAATATTATCAGGATGGCAGAATGGAAGTTTCTTATGGCCTACCTAATTATCACTTCAATGGGAAGTCTAGATCTAAGGGTGGAAGGAAAGGAAGATGACTTGGTTGAAATAAGTTCGACCATTATACGAAGGAGTGTCTGAATGGTAGGGACACATCACTTGATGATGATAACAATCATTCTAGGGACATCTTCAATGAACTTAGGATTGACAGGTAATGCAGGTCATCAAGGAAATGACTGACTCTATAAAGAAAGCAAAGAACCCCAGGTATGAAGAATAAAATGTTGTTCCTAATATGATAAATAAGTGTTATCTGTTTTGGCCCTCTCCTTCAGATTCTTTGGGAATCTGACTTATTGATTTTAGTGCTTCAAGGCACTCCATCGGATAGAAGGTTTATCTCTCTCTAATTTGTTAGAGATGGAAACATTCATGGGATTATACTTGGAGATGATGCCACCTATCCCATAAAAGCTATTACCCCTTAATTGAATGAGGGTAACCTGATTCATTTACAAAATCTCATTTATGTACCAGATCTCAAGAAGAACCTGGTGTCCATTTCGACAATGGAAGTCAAATGTTTCAAGGTAGCATTCATCGATGGAAAGATACATGTTTGAAAAGATAATTTTCAAAGATGCTTTTACTCATGGGTTTAAGGTTGGCAATTGAATCAAGTTGCAGGAAGTCCATTGGCGACCGCGTCAGTTAACACATAACACCGAAGGTCTGTGAGTCAGATGATGACCGAGATGACTGAATTCAAAAGGATCATGAATGTACATGTTTGAGATGTACCAAAGGAAAATATTACAAAGGGACTACTCCCCTCATGTAGCAAGTCCATAGGTTTGGAACAACCTGGGGAGGTTTGAGATTCATGATCAGGAATCTCATGTGTGCATGTGGAAGAAAGCCCTCTCTGGCTTGAAACAAATTACCCTGGGTTTGATATGAGAGGATCGATAGCTATCAGATGAAGCTAAGATTCACTAAGAGTTGATCCGATCCAAACCATTGTTTGAAGGTTGTGCATGATAGACCTCTCATACCGACACCTTCTAAGAATGACCTATTTCTAATAGGTGCAGACCTTCTCACCTGCAAAAGTAAGAGGGAGTTAGATTCCGGATGTGGAATGGTATACTACCTGTGACTACCTCAAGGATCTTAACTTTAAGAAGTTATATGGTGGTGAAGCTAGACCAGATTTGGGAAATGCCTCTGAGTTTCATAAACCCATCTGCATTGATGCTCTTGGTGAACTTCCATTCGGAGATATGTTTTGCAGTTAGCATGGTGAGCTCACATTTGGTTGAGCCTCACTAGATTGGTGCCAAGAATATTCTAAGATATCTTCGAGGCACAATATCTCATGGATTGAGATACACTATCTGAAATATGAAGCTTCATGATTATTCAAAGGTTGACTGGGTAGGTAGTGCGGAGGATCACTATATCACTTCTCATTGTTGGTTCTTTTTGGGTTCTATTTCGATATAATGAATGAGTAGGAAGTAGAAGTTGGTTGCTATAAGCACCACTAAGACCGAATGCATAGCTATGATTATGATCTTGTATGAAGTTGTCTAGTTGTGGAAGCGCTTCAGTGAGATGTTTGTACAGATGATGAATACCACCGTGATCCTCTCTGACAACCACGAGGGGATTTGATTGTTGAGGAATCCCATATTCGATGATTGCCCCAACAGATAGACATCAGATACTACCTTATCTGGTATATGGAAAGTTGATGAGTGAGGAGGTTCCATTGCATTGAGACTGATGTATAGGTCACAGAAATTTTGTCAAAGCCCAGGGAAAGGTCAAATCTGTGACTTTCCCAAATGACTTGGAGTCATTGAGAGACACTCTTATAAGGGTCTTGCATGTTGCATGCATTGAGCTCTAGTAGCTCTAAGGGGGCTTGGGTTACTTACTGGAGAAACAGACACCCATAAGGCGACTCACCCTCCCCTAATGGTGTGTTGTGTACATGGTGAATGGCTCAACCTTCCCCTATGATACCTCGAGGAAACTTTGGGATAGGATTATTTGTTCTCCTGTTGAGGCATCCTACCCATGCAGTCTCGGACTCATGGGAGGTACCTCTCATTTGATCAATGAGCATGGAAATGGCGTTAGGGACCATAGTAATACTATCAATGGACACATGATTGTATATACTGTACTCCCTATGATAGGATGACCTCAATTGATCTAGGATCAGTATGAGTGGTTTGAGACACTCTCTTGTGATATTGATCTCGGATCAATAAAATTGACTTCGGGTTAGTAAGAGTGATATGAAACACTACTTTCATATGAAACTGACTTCGGGTCAATAGTGAATGGTATGAGACATTCTCGATCAATTCTTCTTCTTCATGGTTCAGTAGAGTAGAGCAGATCTCAGCAAAGCAGAGCAGAGCAGAGCAGCACAGGGCACTGATGGTAGAGATAGTACAGTCGGACATATGGATCAGTGGATGGAGTTCTCCCTAGTTGAGAGGGAGTGTTAAAGTTATCAACGAGTGCCAAAATCAATTTGGGTCATCTTATTATTGGAAACTGATATTTTTCTTGGATCCCTCTCATCAAGGGGTATAGGATTGATCTAAAGGTCATCCGATTCCGATGGGTATTCATGGAGATATGAATTTATTTGTGTTATGGGACAATTCGTCAAGGTCGATGAGTAACCAAATAAACCCCAAATGTGCTCAGCATTTTAGTATAAATAGAGGTGCCTTGAAAGTGATTTGGACACACACTTGGGATCTCTTTCTCTCTACTTGTCTTTGGGTTTTGGTGGGAATAAATATCCTAAGGGATAACGCTACCCTAATGGAGAAAGGATTTATATTATTTAGAGGGAGTGCCCTTAGCTCTACACTTCCCTAATGAAGAAGCCTTAATCAACCTTAACGCAGTCATGGAGGAGACTACTATAGCGCAACATGGAGAAGTCCTAGATGCCCTCAAATCTTGTCTAGAAGAAACCTAATCTGTTGCCCTAAAGAAGAGACCTAGCCCTATCCGTAGATCTAAATGGAGCCAGAAACAAGCCTTAGCCGCAATTGAAGAGGTACCCTAGCTGCAGACAAGAGAAGAGACCATTCCCTAGCCACAGTGTTTGAAGTGTAGATTTTGGTGGGGATTCTCTATGGAAGAAGGCTGCAGTTGTAAGAAACTAAGAATGTGCTTAAGGGAAGATTTATGGGCAGTGTAGGTATGTCTTCTTAGTTAGATCAGGCTGAAACAAATCAAAGGTAATTTGAAGTATTTATGTGTGGGTTATCTCTATCACTGGGCTGCTAAATAGGTGTTTCCAAGAAAAATAGTGTCTTTTCAATTTGCTAGTCCCACTAAGATTGGTAGCTATCTTAGAAACAAGAAATCAAAGCAATTTATGATTTCCTTTATGTATGATAGATAAGAGAGAAGCAAAGAGGACCAACCTAGATCTTCCGCTTGATTCCTTGCTTGATTTCTCTCTTCCTTGATAGAGCTTGCAACTGCTCTCCTACTTGTCTCGCTTTAAAGAATACATGTAGAGACGAAGTGACAAAACACCATCAAAGCATCTTGATCTATAACATCATAAACAATTTGGAATCAAAAATACATTGACCATACAATTGTATTCACAAATAACAAGATTCACAAATACACGATTATATGGAGGAAAACTCAAAGAACTTTATTAATAGTAGAAGAGAAGATTACAACCTAGTTTTCTAATCCAACATCATCCTCCCAGCATCAAAGCCCTCTTCACCTCATGAAAAGCAAGATCACCCAACAATATAATGGTTCTTCTCAAAGACAAACTAACATCACTTCTTTACAAATTACAAAGTTCTAGCCTCTAGATCTCTCAGATGAGGGATCATTTATAGATATTTGTTGAGGTGTGAGTCATCTCTAGGTTTTTGATTAGTGTCATTCCACTTGTAGTTCTTAGTTCCACTTGGATATTTTTTGGATCTCTTACTCATCCCTGGGCGAATTCAAAGAGGCAAGTGTCATAGGGGAATTTTCTAGAAGATTTTATGAGCATTCACTTAGAAAACTGTCTCAGCCATTTGTCCATTCTCACTCATCGCACCCCACAGAAGGCCTCTTTAGTATGCATCACACCTGGCTAGTGTAGAAGCTAGTATGAATCACATCTTGACCAAGGAGCAGTCAGTATGGTCCAGTTTTGGCCAGTTCTGAGTGGTTTTTCAGGTGGAACTTCTGGGAGATGATGTAATCAGTTGACCATGATCCTTTATGGTATGAAACAACACTTTTAGGGGTTAAAGAGTCCTTGTTTTATTGACATATATGATTGGGGTTGAAGTGCCCAAATATGTCTATAACAGTTGCCCCCTAAACCATGAGGTCGTAAATCTTTTGATGATTTAGTCATCAGAGATTCCACAGTAAGAAGATTTTTCTGCCAACGTTTCGAATCCCAACTGGGATCCATCATCATGAGGACCGGAGGTATTCGAATTGGAAGGTGACCTGCATAAAATACAATACAATACATCATCATCATATTATTTTCATGATCGATCTGAGGCAAGCATTCCCATGCTCAGCTTTATAAATTAATTTTCATGTACATAGGACATATAATCATCTGTTGTTGCAGATTGGTGATTATTTATATGTAAAGTCATCATCCCTTAGCTTGGATGATCATCTGTGCAGCTTCTGTGTACATTTGATGTCTTTATACTCTTGAATATATCACAACCCGGATGGATGAAACTAGATTCGGGGTCTTCAAACTCGTTCAATCTTCACCCAATGTACAAGTCGATCCATGTGAAAAGATGTCCTAAAGTCGAACATTGAAAGACATCACTTGATTACCAGCCAACTATGTGAGTTGTTAACAGGCGTGAGAGGAATCATCAATAATGATAATGATCCTCAAGGTACTATAGTACAATTCACATGGTGTAAATATATGAGTTTGTGTCAAACACCATGCAAAATATTTCGGTCGAAGGCCATTGATGTAAACCTGTCTCCGGAAGTGAGAAACTTGCCATTGAGGCATGCAAGCTTCAAAGCACTGAAAGGGTTGTTTCTAAGTCAAATTTTTGGATAATGAGATGATTGCAACAAGAAGTGACCCGTCATAGGAGGGCCTTAATGTATCCCACATATATGACATGAAACAATGCAAATGATTTTCTGGAGGTGAAGACGATTTGATGATACAAGGTTCAGGAATGGCGGTCATGAAAAATAGAGGGTGAAAGTCTTGCAATGGATGAGGCATTAACTGGATGGTGAATTCTCTGAATGAATTCTCTTGAACATGTCAATGACTCTAAGATGGATTGGTAGCGTTAATCCCAAAATATGGATGGTACGAAGGACCAATGGTGATAATACTGATGAGGAGAATAACCCAACCCGACTCAATCATGGTGATGGAGTGAAAGTGTCATGTTCAAGAGTGACCTGCTACCAATAAAGTTCTTCAAGTTTTCTGCCCCTTTTTTCCCCAGTCATTGCTGACCAATACCTCTTTATTTTTGTCAAGGTTGAGGAGGACGACATATGCTTTTTCTATAGCTTTCCCTTTGAGCAAACCTGTCACTATGTTTTAGCGAGCCTAGCGAAAGTGAAACTCATTCTTGTTTGGGTGGAAGAGTTTGTCGTTATTGTTTTAATGAGTTTAATAATACAGATAACTTAGTCCTTTTCATTTTTAGAGAGCTTGAAAAGGGATGAAAAGGAAACTCCAGCAGCCCTTTTTTGTAGCATAATCCCTTAAGGGAAAAAAAGTATAAAATAATATGAAAGGGATGACTTTTCGATCGCTTTAGCGAGCTGAAAAAACAAGCACTCGATCTTTTTATGGGATGATCCCTCAGGTCCCAAAAGATTAAAATGTAGAGGAGGGATGGCGCATTCACTTACTTTAATGAGCTGGAAAGGCTAGTAGCTTGGTAATCTTTTCATATTTAACGAGTCTAAAAAGAGATTAAAAGAGACTCATTTTTGAGGAACGAGTGGTGTTTTCGGGTAGCAACTGGTTCCAGGTAAGTTTGGAACTTCTCAAAACATGGTAGTGTGAAGAGGGTGGCTAATAGAATCACTCATTGCAACTGTTACTCAAAAGGGTAAACAATCAAGTGGAAGCGTATGATTGGCCAAAAGAATGGAGGTGATGGCAGGATCACAACCAAGGTTCAAAAGGCTGATAGCAAGGCAACCACAAAGGTTATTTACCGAGGGTAGATTCATTTTTTAATGAGATTGAATCAGAAGAAATTATGCTCAGTGGCGGGTTTATTTTTTAACGAGCTTGAACCTTGTGGAAACGTTGCTCATATCAATAGTTAAAGATGTCTCTCATTGGTAGGTTAATTTTTTAGTGATCTTGAACTCTACGATAACATATGCTCATTACCTTTCTAGTAGGCTAGAAATGACCAAACTACAAAGTTAAAAACCTAAAAATCTAAGGAACTACTGAGGTTAGGTAGGATGGTTTTGTCTTCCGTCTAGACAAAACACTTCCTTTACTTCATTCGCGCACTGCAGACAAAGGTGAATGGTGGGTCAGACCAATCACCTAACCTAAGAAGTTGACATTAGAAAAGCTAAAAAGTTAAAAACGCTAAAAAGCTAAAAAATGAAATTGGTCCTTTTTTGCTTGCATAAAAAGGTTTGCATGCCCCTAGGCATCGAGAAAAGGAGAGTCTCTAAGTAACCATATGGAATCCACTATGGTTAAGCATGATTGTTTTTGTCAGGGGTTAGACAAAAACATTTACTTGGCTTTGTCCACAGAGTGGACAAAATTGAATGGTGTGGGTCGACACTTCCAATCACACAACCTACGAGGAAAAGGTGTTTCAGACCAATCACATATCGTACAAGAAAATGGTGTTTCAGAACAATCACATAACCTACAAGGAAATGGTGTTCCAGACCAATCACATAACCTACAAGGAAATGGTGTTTCAGACCAATCACATAACCTACAAGGAAACCCATTTTTTCACCAGACTACTCACCATAATCAGGGAAAAGTTATATTTTCAACTAGGTTCGTCTCAAAATAAACAAGGGTGCATGCCCCCTAAGCTTCGTTACATTCACTAGACTACTCACGGTAATCAGGTGGATGGAATGAAGGTTAATTTTCAACATCTAATTAGAGACTTGACTTGGTACTTGTTCCAGGGGTCATTGTTTCATTTTTTAACGAGCTTGAGATAAGACAAGGAACTATGGTCATACCCTTGGTTTAATTTTTTAATGGGATTGACAGAAGACTATGAACTATCCTCTATTTCCCCAATCACAACCTATAAGAGGTCATGAACGAGAACTCTGGTTCTAATGCTCCCAGTATATGGTGTACAACCTCGCTGAATTGATCGTTAGTTGATGTAGGTATGGAACTGGTTGCCACATAATGAATTCATCTCAGGGATGATACTATTGGTACAAAAGGACCATTTCAGGAAGATGGTTGACTAGGAACCATATTTGGACCGGGAAATGAAAGCTGGTCAATAGTTACAATCCCGCCTTCATGTGGGAAACAAATCGCTCAAAAGAGTGTTGAAACAATAGCTCCCATGTGATAAACATAGTCACACGCAAGGAGTAGATTGTAATCTAACGGTCCTTAGACTACCATCACATCCAAGTGAATGGTTTTCCTTCCCAAAGTAATGGGTAACTTAGGAAGGATCCCTAATGGTTGGCTAGTTCCTTTCTTAAATCCCAATAGATTCTGTGTAACAGGCACAAGTAGCGGTGAACCAAGCACTTGCCAAGCAGTTGAGGAAAGGATACTCACTAATGCACCTTCATCTAAAATAGTGCCAGATACAATCATATTACAAATTTGTACTATGATCTGGAAAGGCACACTAGAAGGAAGGTGAGATTCTGCTAGTTGATTCCAATCAAAGGAAGTAACTAGACTACTTGGAGGGGGTATTGTAGACCTGGTATAATTAACCCCTTGATTTATGAGAACTGGAGGATTTTCCTCCTATTTTGCTGGAACAAGTGGGCTGTCCCCAAGCTCATTTGAATCTGAGGTAAAAGAAAGAACTTGAGTGGTATCATTTTCACTCTCTTTGGGAAAGGTTCGATAAGCTGAAGGTGAAATTAGGTCAATTGTTACCTGGACCTGTTGATTTTGGTCGGGTATAGACTTATAGGATTCACTTCTAGAGAGAGTGGTTTTGACTGACGGTTGATTTTGGTCAATCAGTTCATCAACTAGTGAAGGATTTAGAGGTAGTTCAGATGGAAGTCACTACGGTAAAGGAGGATGGTTATCCAACACTCTTTTGGCTTCATCCAAATAGGGACAAAGGTGAAAGGGGTGTGTACCTTAACATAACCTACATGGAACTTTGACTTTTCCCTTTTTTCCATGAACTTTTCTATCACTAGTTGATGGTGTGTTACCAATATGATCTCCAGAGGTTAGTGACACGGGATGGTGCGAACGGGAAGACCATTCTTTCAAGATCCGAGGAAAATAGGGACAATTTCGATGAAAATGGTCTTCCACACAGATTATGCATGGATATTTTACTTTCTGTGGCTTAACAAATAGATTTTCATTAGATGTTGCATTCGAAGCAATGGTTGCTTGGTTACCCCCTTGTTGAATTGGCTTCTTCTTCTTCTTCTTCTTCTTCCCTTTCTTCATCTTCTTAGCCACCTGATTACTAGTACCAATACTTTCACTAAGCGAAGAGGAAGAGGGGGAGGGAGAGACAAACAAGGAAGAAGGCAAAGGGTCAACTTTAGGATCAATTGGAGGTTGATTTGATTACGGATAAATCACGGTATTTTAAATGACAGATGTTGAGAATAGCCATACTGGCAGCCAAATGTAATTCCCAGAAGGGACAATGTAGCCATAAGAGGAGCACCAATATTTCTGAAAGAAGGAAAAGGACTAGGATTCCCATCAAAAGGGATTCCTTGATTGG
Source organism: Pinus taeda (assembly GCA_000404065.3). Lineage (NCBI taxonomy): Eukaryota > Viridiplantae > Streptophyta > Pinopsida > Pinales > Pinaceae > Pinus > Pinus taeda. The sequence goes on along the minus strand of APFE030464407.1, from coordinate 52,622 downwards.
TGGATCCCGGATTTGTCTCCATATATATTAACCTAAGATCAATAAAGGAACATGGATGTTATTCCAAATTAATAAATTTTAATGATTCTTTGAAACAAATTTTCTTTTTCAATTTTTCAGAGGCGAGAAAAAGCTAAAGATGACTCTAGTCCCCTTCGATTTTTAATGAGCCTGAAGTGACAAGTGCTGAGATGGAACTTTTCTTTTAAGGATTCAAAAAGGAACGAAAGTGACTACTCTGGAAATATAGACAGAGGGATTACCAAACCAATCACAAAACTACAATATACACCTTGGAGGTAAATTAAAGAGAAATTACCAAGGACTTATGTATGGCATTCAATCTTCCCAAATGTTGTGCTCAGTGCATTGCGATCAATAGAGAAGTAGACACAGCTTCCTATGGATAAAGGATATTAGCCTATTTTGGTCTCCTAATATATACTCGACGATATGGGGAGCACAAGTATGTACTAGCACTTGTCGTATCAAAGAGGAGGAATCACCCAACCTTTGATGAAAACGATAGTTATTAGATTTTACGACGCCGGAACACATCTCTAGCCTAGACTTCTAAATGTGTTGCATTAGGTTCCAAAGCGTTGTTATGTTCACTGAGATTTATTTAAGAGTTGATCTTGTTTAGAAGTTTGTCTTTCAAGGTTCATCGCGTGATGTAGATGTAAAATTCCTAAATATGCAATCTAAAATAATAAACAGTCGTTTATTTTTTAGCAATGAAAATCCTGGCTACTAAGGAAAGAAAATTACGGTTCTTTCAACAAAGAGCAAAGAGCACACATTAAATGCACTTTTCCTAAATCATTTTTCACACACATTCCAAATGCAAATGCAAATGCATGTTTTTGTTTTTTCATTTCCTTAATGTGAGAATGCCAAAAAGGAAAACTAAGTATAGATCTGAACTATTTTCTTCAAAGCAACATTTCGACAATTTCTTTTCAAAATGGAAGGAAGACTAAAATGACACTTTTTGATTTTGAATAGAAAATTTCTTTCAACACTTCAAATATTAACAATTTGAATCAAATACAATGACAAAAGTACAATCGACTATCTAGAGGAGGAAGACTTTACGACACTCTTTTTTTTTACTCAAAATGACAATTACGACACTTTTTGCATCAAAGCGATAGTTTGTTTGAAGCTACTTTTGACGAAGGATCGTAAATGATGGAAAAATACACAAAAACATTTACTAATCCTAATCAATGGAGGCTAAACAATGTAAAGGAAGGAGGCTTCAAGAATGAGATACTGATCATAAGCAGCAAAACAACTGAATAGAGTTGAAAACAATGACAAGAAACCCAAATTTCAAAGAGGGCAATAGGATTACTCAGTCATTGCAGCTGTCCTTAAAAGAAATATGGATGCATCTCACCTGCTACACATGGGAGGTGTGATCCATATTGGCTTCCAGTTACAGACAGTCCGATGGGCTAGGGAGCGAATTGAGGTGGGTTTTTGCTCAAGTTTGCAGCTAAGTTCAGTGATTTAGGCTAAGCTATTATGGATAGTAGAGAACAAAGTATAGGGGTATGATCTTAGGAGGTTATTGAACTACCATAAGTGTGTTTAGAATGCTTGTAAGTTAGATGTTTAGTTCATAAACCAACCCGAAGATTCACTGAAGCAACATTCGTCTACATTGCAATTACATGGCAAGAGCAGTTCGAAGCCTATCTGGCTAACTTCAGGCTCTATTGTACTTTATAAAGCAAACAACAATAATAAACAAAAAAACTATTCATTCCCCAATATGGTCACCATTTTGTTTCTGGGAAAACTATTGTCTTTTCGATCTGCTAGTCCCACTTAGAAAGAAACAATCAAAGAAATTTGCAATTTCCTTTATGTATGATAGATAAGAGAGAAGCAAAGAGGACCATCCTAGATCATCCACTTGATTCCTTGATTGAGTTTTCTATTCCTTGATAGAGCTTGAAACTCCTCTCCTACTTGTCCCGCTTTAAAGAATACTTGTAGAGACGAAGTGACAAAACACCATCAAAGCCTCTTGATCTATAATATTATAAACAATGCAGAATCAAAAAACATTGACCATACATTTGCATTCACAAATAACAAGATTCACAAATGCATGATTATATGGAGGAAAACTCAAAGAAATTTTTTAATAGTAGAAGAGAGGATTACAACCTAGTTGTCTGATCCAGCACCATCCTCCCAACATCAAAGCCCTCTTCACCTCATGAAAAGCAAGATCACCCAAAAATACAATGCTTCTTCTCAAAGACAAACTAACAACACTTCTTTACAAATTACAAAGTTCCAGCCTCTAGATCTCTCAGATGAGGGATCAATTTATAGATATTTGCAAATATGTGAGTCATCTCTGGGTTTTTGATTACTGTCTTTCCACTTGTAGTTCTTAGTTCCACTTGGAGATTTCTTCAATCTCTTACTCATCCCTGGGCAAGTTTCTAGAAGATTTTATGAGCATCCACTTAGAAAATTGTCTCAACCATTCATCCATTCTCACTCATTGCACCCCACAAAAGGCATCTTTAGTATGCATCGCACCTTGACCAAGGAGCAGTCAATATGGTCCAGTTTTGGCCAGTTCTGAGTGGTTTTTCACGTGGAACGTTTGGGAGATGATGTAATCAATTGACCATGACCCTTTAGGGTATGAAACAACACTTTTAGGGGTTAAAGACCCCTTGGTTTATTGACATATATGATTGGGGTTGAAGTGCCCAAATATGTCTATAACAATAGGGTTATTGCTACAACTACTTGGGAGGACCTTTTTGTGAGGGCCAAAAATCTAGTTGAGGCCCTCTCTCTAGGCCGCATATGCCTAGGACAAAGAACAATAGGACAAAGGATATTCCTTATTGTTTTGGGCTGCTTTATGTTGCTGGTTGGTACAGGTTGGCTATAGGATACATGGAGGAGGGGCCTCATACCATACAACAAATTTTGATGCCTAACAACAAACACTCGATGTAGAAGATCTGAAATCTGTAGGGTGCCTTGAGGTGATTGGGACAACTAGTACATAGTGTAGCAAAATGTATTGTAGCAATGGGACAGAAACAAAGCTCGGTGAAGCATGGATAGTAGCAACATGGTAAAGCATGGATAACTAGAAGCAAGGTGATGCATGGAGCAGCAATGAAGCTTGATGGAGCAAGTAAATGACAAAACGATATAGTTGTACATGATCAATACATGGAAATCATGTACATGATGCAATACAGGGAAAGAAATACATGAAATAATATATGGGATAGCTAGTACATGGAGCAGCAATGTACAACATGCCTAGATGGGACAACTAGTACATGGAGCAGCAAGGTACAACATGTCTAGATGCGGCAGCTAATACATGGTGCAAGAAAGTGCAGTATGGTACATGGGATAGTTGTGGTAGCATAAATTGTAACACGATGATGAGTACAACATGGTCATGAGGTCCAACAATGTGGTGATGGGTGCAACATGGTGAGGCACAACATGATGATGAGATGCAGCACAATGATATATGAAGGAGTCATCTTGGAGAATCAGTTGAAGCAACATGTCTTCAACTGATCTCATATAGAGATGATATATTCTCTTATCTAGAAAGTATAAGTGTTAACTTCTATTGTAAATGTACTATCTCTCTCTCTTTCTCTCTCTACTGAACTATTGAAGAACATATAAGAAGAATTGATCAAGGGTTCCCCACGTTAGGGCTTGTCCCTGGCTAGTGCCACGTCTTGTGTCCTCTTGTCTTGGCTTGTCTTATATGGTTTATATCTATGTTCTATTTGCAATTTACTTTAATGCTGATGTGCTTGCTAATATGGAAAATATATTGAGCTAATTGTGAAATTGAAATAAATTGCTCTAACATAGAACATACCTAAACTTAACAAACCAGGAACCAATTCTGTAGTAAAATAAATGTTCCTTTTTGGTGGAAATTCTAGAATTTATTCTTGGAATACATCCTAAAATTCTTGGATGAATGGTAATTTTTCTAGGACAGACATTTTTACCTTAGAATTAGCATAAACCACGAGCACAATATAGACTTCAAAACCCTTATGAATAGACCTTCCTAACTAATGGGCTAAAATACGGCATAGCTTGACTTTCCTTCTAACACTATGGATTTATTTTTTGATACCCTCATTAGTAATAACGTTAACTATTTTATTTGTATAATTTACAAAGGTCCAGTGATATTTCATCCAATCCATGCTTATCAATACATCATAGGAGCCTAGCAGTAGAAAATTTAGATTTTCCTTAACTTGATGTCCAACTATATTAATTATGCAATTTCATACCTTTGAAGTTACTCTTCTTTTAGCATTTGTGGCTAGCTGTACTAGCCAAGCGTTCTTGAATTTCATACTTTACATATGACATAAATCAACTATTTTTGGGTTAATATAACTTAGGCTTGCACTAGGGCCTATAAAAATGGAAACAGGATGGCTACGTATTTTACCTTCAAGCTCCACCATTTTTGGTTGATACTCAACTTGATGATCCTCCAAGGATTCATTAACCCTCAATATGCTCCTTTCTACTTCACGAATAGTAGAGGCCTCTTTGATGTTAGAAACTCATTCTGGCCTACTGCGGTGGGTGGGTTTTTATACTAATGGGGTTCCCCACAACCCCACCACTAGAGAGGGGGCTTCAAATTTTGATTGGGCTCTATTTTACTATATGCTTAATTTTGTCTTAGTTCATTCTGAGATCTAACTTTTTATTGGTTTTTAATTGGAGCCCCACTCGACCCCTTTTGACCTACACTTTTCATTCCTACTAATCTTTCTTTTATGCTATTCAAGAAATTCTTTTGCCCACTTTTGTTTGACTAAGCCTTGGTGTTGTCTTTTTTCTGCTTCATTTGATGGTAACAAATTCGAGCCTTTCAAATGGATTCATCCATTATATTTGGGTTATCGAACTCTAATTTCTCTTTCATGAAGGCATGTAGGCTGCTAGTAAATCATTGCACTTTATATTTTTTCTGATAAACGTAAGTAACATATCTTAATAAAGAGGTAAATTTAGTTGTAAATTCATTGATGGACTATTATCCTAGCTTCATATCATGGAATTATTTTTCCTTTTAATCATAAAACCACTCAATCAAATACTTATATTTAAAATGTTCCTAAAATTTTTCCAAAGTAACTTCTTGCTCATCAATACCTTGAACAATTTTAATCTCCTCCCACAATAGGGTGGCCTTTCCTTCAATTCATACACTACCAACCTCGCCTTTAGGTTAACATCATATTCATATATTTGAAAATATTTGTTCATGTTTATGAGTCATTCTTTCACCAACTCCTACACTTCTCCATCATAATTTAGAGGTTTGATATTCTTGAACTCCCCTTGTAACTCTATTTTTTTTTCTTTTAGGTCTTTTTCCACAGGAAAAATTATCATATTCCTCTTCATTACCCACTCAACCTCCCTCAAAATACGGGTGATCTTCTTGTTGTTTGTGGAACTCTTCTCTGTGTCCTTCATCCTCACTAGGATTTAGGTTCCGCTAGTTCTGCTTGCCTGGGAGAATTTTCATGGTCTTCTCTTGCTCTAGTTACCCCCTTTCATTATCTTCCCTAAAATTCATCATTTCATATAGGTGATGTTGTAAAGTCTCTAAAAAAATGGAATTCATATTTGGACCTTCTCTACCCAATTGAACCAAAATTTCTAGTTTTCCTTCTCGTACAAGTATTACTTCTAATCTTCTAGATAATCCTCCTGGTGGAGTAATCCTTCTTCCTCATATCATACTGGATACACTTCTTTTATTTGTACATCATAAATTAGTTTTGTTATATTCACATTAATGGCTTCAAGTGTCAGTGTAGCAACCTGAGTGCTCTGATAGGACTTATCACATACATACACACCATAAATCATAAAAAAAGCCTTTGTTTACCTCCATAAATCATACAATTAGTTTTTCATACATTTAACACATAATACAATATAGACCATATTGTAAGTCTAACAGGTAAAGTCTACCATTTTAATTAAATTTTATAACAAATATGATGGGTCAAGATTGAAGCAAGGTTCACCATTATAATTTTATTGATGAGGAGTTATAAGGCAAGTATTAAAATATAGAGGGTGACTCTCATTATTCCAATGTTGGTGGCCAGCTAGGTCCAGGTTCTTGAATCTTCCAATGAACCACTGTTGATCTTGGTACTCTTTCATCTGTCGGATTCCAACGACCCCGTGGTGGTTATCAGTAACCAACCCATTTTCCCTCCGCTCTAGTTAGTCTTTCCTGGGGTTCACTATGGAAGGGTTTTGTTCTACAACATTTCTGGCTGACTAATATTCCTGCCAAATTCTTGGTCATTTCTCACCATTGAAACCAAGAAACTATACCCATATCAACGTAGTGACTATTCTTTAGCTGGAAGGTAGACGTCTCTAAAAGTCTGACATCAAGGTAAACCATAAATACACATTTCCCTTTTGTTTTATTTTTCATTTCCACAAGAAATAACATCACTTCATGAGTCACATATTGACTAATATCTTGTCTTGTTGTTTTTACATGGGATTCATTCGGTCTCCACATTCTGGCATATTAATTTTAGAAGTCGGCAAGTTTCTGTAAATCGACCTTCCTTTTTCATTAGTGGATAGGGTTTAGGGTTAACCCCAATGTTAGTTTACCTGTAAGTTGTTTAATTATCTACATCTATTGTTTGTAGGGCTAAGTCATTAATATGACATGGGTTTGATCGATATTCTACTTGTTCCACTGGCTATCTCCTATGAAATACTATGTACCCAGGTGCATCCTGCTTTCTTAATGGATTTTCCTAAGGACTTTCTAGAAGTATTTCTTATATTCTGAATGGTTCTATGGATTTTATACTAGCCATTCAGTTACAACTATGAATGGATTATTATAATTAAACCTTATTCAGGTTATTTAATTAATTTGAGTTAAGCTCTGAGTTGAGAGTGATTCTACAATCAAGTTTTATGTTGGTGATTTCTCCAAACTACCCAATAAGTGGTTATGCAACTTTTTTGGATGGATATACATGGGACTAGTTTCAAAATTTTGTAATATATATATATATATATAATATATATATAGTTAATTTCAGAATGCTGACTTTTTACTGTTCTATGAGTTTTGAGCTTCTGGATTGGTAATGTGTAGGTGGACCTATTATGATTTCGCTTGGCAGAAAGAGTCTTGTAAACATAGATCACAATTGCAAATATTTTATAGTTGAAGTTTGCTAATACACGTTTGGTTTTGTACTATGTACATGTGCTCATAATTTAATTATAATAGGAATCAACCTACTCTTAAAATTTGCTTAGCATTTTTATTGTTGCAATCTACTACATGTTAGCTACATGGATAGCATTCAACCCCTCTCGATATTTTCTCCTAGCCCATTGTATACACCTACCTTTGTTAGATTTCGACTCATATGTCATGCACTTCAATTAACCTCTTATTTCATAGTAGATTATACAGTACTCCAAGGATTGAAATCTATGCCTTATAACACTGATTGACCCAAACTTGAATCATCTCTGACTCCCACCGAGCTATGATAACCTTGCTAGATCTCAGTAACCCCTATTAAGCCTTGATAATGTTTATTTAACATTATCTTTCTCACAAATATTTCCTTGGCAACACCTTTCCTTCTAGGAATCTGTATCCCCTTAGCCTTGGTTTTTTAGTTATTTTTCCTAAAAGGAAAAGCCTTCTTTTCTCCTTCTAGTGCTTTTATCCTTGGTCTTTATCCCCGTTCGAGGTGTAATATATATCCATATACTTTAATTCATGAAATTCAATTTGAAACTAATTCTTCGAAGATTCAGACAAATATCATTTACTTTGATATTAGCCATTATGATTTCCAGCAATGGAAACAACAAATTTATTTATTAATTTAAAAATTATTTGCAACCATAGTCAATTTGTCTCAATCCTAGTTAAACAACTAGAAATAGTAACCAACAAACAACAAACTGTTTTAATTACAATGGGCGGTGTTATAGAAACCACCCCAACTAATTCAACCTCATCTACTAGGTGAATTAGAAGATGCACATGCAAGACCATGAAACTCGTAAACAATTCCTTCTCAAGCATACAAGCAATGTTAGATATTTATTAATGCCTCCATTTAATGCTAGCCATGTGAATATCCTTTCATGTGATTGAATGTACAAATGCAGATAATTTAGTTATGGCATGTCACAGGTCTTGGAGGAATTCACAGTTGACACACCCATGCACGAGTAGAGGATAATGACATTGTATTGTAAAAAGTACATTATACATAAAGTAACTATAAAATATCCCATTGCATAAATGTAAAATAAAAATAAAAAATCATGTTTTTGACAGACATACTCTTAGAAGGTTCAAATGCTCATGTGATTTCAACGCTGACAAATGGTATTCCATAATAAAGGAGCCCCATAGTGAAGACCAATATAAAGAAGACATCCTCACAGTCATTATAACTTCCGTTTCCAAATAACTATCATATTTATTTAAAACCCATGGGACATCACCTTCTTTGAAAGACCAAGAGAGATGAACCTCTCCTCTAGTTTCTTATCTTGGCCAATGTTTCTCTTTAGTTTTTGAAGAAATAAGATCTCTCCTAACTGGAAATGTTTCATTTTGTTTTGATGATATGTGCCTCCATAGGCAAGATGAAACATTTTTAAATAGATGCATGGGATCTAGTAAGTGGGGAATATTAAGATGCTCCCAATATGGGAGCTCATAAAAGACAAAATTTCCTTTTCATCCTGATGGGAAATTTCTTAACATAAGTGTAGAATAATTCTCGATCATTGAACATAGGATGCCCATTTGAATCAAACATTTATGACATATCCTTTTCCTTCTCTCTCTTATATTCTCTAAGCCATTAAGTTGGTGTCGTTATTGCATGCCCTTGGGCTCTCTCTATTTACCATTGAAAGTGAATATTTCTCTTTTGTAAGTATTTTATTTTTAGACGAATACCCTCAAGCAGTCATGCACTAGCTTTTGAAGGTAGTTAGACCACCTAGCCTTCAAAGAAGACCCACAAAATTTACTTCCATGATACGCTTTTGTTACAAGACCTGTGAAAGTTTTATATAAAGACCAGAACATTAGAAACCATGAAGATTAGAAGAATTGCAGCGAAATAAATTAATGTGCGAGACAATATTGTTACACATTTAAACAAATAAATAAAATGTAATTTACTAGAGAGAACTCCTAAGCTTGGATAATCATGTATGATGTAAGAAAATATGCCATACAACATAAAGCTACTCTCTCTTGTGATGGTTCTTGATACACCGTACACATGTATCTCTTCCCATAGTTCCTTCAATTCATTTATCAGTGGATGTAAGTAGACATACATATTCTTCACTTGTCTTCTGTTAGGGACTATGAGAGCTAACATAAGATGTGAATTCTTCATGGAGGGAATATGGGTTGACACCATCCCTGGTTATGCTGAATCATAGACTTCATACGTCATCCTTGAATTTTTCAAGCCATGTATCCTCTATATGCTTAATGGCTATTGAGTGTGTTGGGATTCACATAACTCTTGACTAACTTTTATGTGAGGCATGTAATCCCTACAACATAACTAATTCTTTGCAATGAAAGAACCTTCAAATCCTTGGGATTATAATCAGGTTCCTTAATATCTTAAGAGGGGGACCATGTAATTAACTAAACTTTTCTTAGTTACAATACTTGTCATGCCCAATTCATACATGCATGATATGATATGTACTCAACACCCAACATTTTCAAGAATTTATTTTCCTCTTTGAAGCTACAAGATAAGACATTATCACTCAAAAGAACCTTATATTTGCATAACTTGCAGTTGGTGGGGAACATAATTGTATATTGTAAATATTTAATGTTCATAAAATTAACCATTTTTAATGTTAATTGTGGGACAATATTTTTCAAAATATATAGGAATTGGTTGATCATTCAAGTAAATTACTTCTATATTGTGAGAAACATGCATTCAACATGCCAAAATTTTCTTTCGAGTTTTACAACAACATCATTATCCCAAACTAAGTAGAATTTTACTTACTACTAGGTCCAAAGACATGGATGGTGGAAGAAGTTTTCGGGCTTTCAAATAAGGTATTAGTGATATGAGCATCAACTCGTAGCTCATCATTATGGAATGTATCTAACAATATTACCTCTGTGATAGTTGTACCCTCTAAGTAATCATCCATACCAACCTCTATATGATTGCCTCTTTTCCGAGGTTGAGAGGAAAAATTGTTATTGTTGTAGCCATTTCTAATTAGTGAATTTAGATGTAGTATGAATTGGATAGGTGGTTGATTCAGCCATTATTTGTATGCTTCCACTCTGATTCTTGCTCTTAATTCAACCTTCTCTCGAGTTGACGTGGTAGTGGGGTGCACCAAAAGATGGTAGGTGGGTCGATCATCATCACTAGTATCTTAATTTCAAAACATATTGAATGTCTTTAGTAGACTATCAATTATATTAGTAAACCCATCAATGAAATTGGCTTAGTGAAATTACGTTATACCAAACAATTATTACTGTCGTTGATCCACTATTAAAGTTGGAAGATGCCATGTTCCAATTGGAGGGTGAAAAGGTTGTCCATTTTCATCTAACAACTGCCTATGCTATGTTTCTCTTGATAAGTTCTTTTGACTTTTTTCAAATGGTGGAATATTTTCTACATCTGAATAGAATTCTAAATTAGGATCCTACAAATTTGGATATATTATTATTCAAATTGGCAAGGATTAGAAAAAATGCAATTACATAATCGAAATATAAATACAATCTAAACTTACTAGATATGGAAAGGGAGAACTTTGTGAAGGACTTTTATGAACAATATGAAACGAGTTGGAATTTCAAGAATTTACCATGAAGAATTGGCCATTTGATATTATTGATATTTTCTCCCTCCATTTAAAAATACAAAAATAAAATTTTGTGTGCATATCTAATATTAATTTTGACAACCATATGACCATAGTTTGAATTTCCATATAGCTTTCAAATAGTTTTTCAAGAATAAGGTGACTTTAAGCAAAAAATGTATACTATGAACTAAAATAATTCATGTTAATGCATCTTAAAAGATAATTTAATATTAATATGAAATTTTATGTGAAAATTAAATTTTACATAAGTTTAAAACCCTACTATGGCACTTATAAAAAAAAATCACATTGATGTGTTTAAAGAACAACAACACTAGCACATTGAAATAATACCAACACTAATTTCCGGCATTGCAAAAAATATACCATATGTTATCATACTGGTGGTCTTATACAAAACAAAACCTACATGTTTAAATTAAAAAAACACCCGTACACACCGCTTTCCAAGATTTTCAAAGTAAAAAGAAAATTCTATCATCTCGGTGCTCTTATAAAAATCACAACATAGATGCATTTAGATACAAACCACACCGGTGCATTCAAATTTTAATCACACTCTTTGGGGATTTCAAGAAAAAAGTAAAAGAATGGTATCAGGTTGGTGTGTTGAAAAAATTTGGCACCTCAACAATGTCAGTGTGCTTTACTTATAAATGTACTTGTGGTCCTTATTGTCGAACAAACCGATTATTTACTATTTGATTATTTTTCCCAAAATTTCAAGGGGGTTATTTGCAAGAGAGATTTACCAAAAACACTATGCAACAACAAACTATTTTTGAGCAACTAAACTATTCAAAAGATCAAGAGTTGAAAGGTATAGTGATTCACTTAAATCCTTGCATTGTAAAAATTTTACTAATATTTGTTTTTACAATCTTTGTTAAGCTTTAATTAAAATATAGATCATTTGGAAATGAGACATATTGGGAGTACTCTGGAGTACCAAAATATTTTGGAAGTGGAGAAATATAGGAATTTGAAAGGTATGGTGATTAATAGATAACTTTACATAGAAAAAAATTAAAATTTTAATGTTAATTTTAGTGTTAATAATTTTTACAATTTTATTAGATTTATTCAAAATTTTAGAAAAAAATATAAAATAAAAAAGTAATTAAAATATAAATTAGATTAAATTAAATTATAAACCGTGTGTAATAAAAAATTTACTCTCTATATTACTAGTAAAATTTTATAATATCTACGTTTTTATTTAAATTTAGTTAAAACTAAAACAAAAAAAATCAATACTTACTCTAAATTGTTGCTTATGTACCTGCAAAATGTCAAAAAAAATTGAACTCCTCTATCACTTAACAATTAGGGTTTTTAATTTCAAACATTTTAGATTTAATGGGTTTTTGTACTTGTTATATATATGATGCTTGACATGTAAAGTAGGGGATTTGTTTATTGAATTAGATCCAAAGATAGTCATCCTTGTCCTATTTTTTTTTTAAAAACATGTTTTCTAAAAAGGACATGTTTTGTGGTGCACTAATTTCCACAAGTGTGTCGTGTCATACAATGCACCAACATATTTTAAACTTGTTCGTCTTATCTAGTCTATTCATCACTGCTTCGAGTGTAATATAACACACCAACGTGTATCTATTAAATAGATCCATTAATTCATTGCATGGTGTTTATCATTACAAATCACATCGTCATAATTTAAAAATATTTTTAAAAAAATCACACATGATGTTGAACAATTAAACACTCGGTGCATTTAATGGCTTAAATGGATTGATGCATTCATTCATCATAATTTAAAAATATTTAAAAAAAAAAATCACACATGATGTTGAACAATTAAACACTCGGTGCATTTAATGGCTGAAATGGATCGATACATTGATTCAAATAAAGGCACCATTACCAGAGCTCTTTTTGCCGTAATTTTTTTGATTTATGTATAAAATATATATAATGACTTTTATATTGAATCGTACAAGTTGTCTTAACAAAAAATATCTAAGAATGTGTTAAATAACAAAAATACTAATGGACACAATAATAGCACATTCAAAAAAGTATATAGTGTAATTTTTTTAATTTTTTTTCAAAATTAACATGTTTGAACTATATGTAAGTTTAACTAATATGTATTGTAAAACCAAAAAAAAGAAGCACAATAAGATTATGATGATAATTTATGTGTATAAGTTTGTAAAAGTATCATTATAAATTTGTAGAGGGATGAATGAGGTGAATGAAAAATAATATTCGATACCAGTTTTTTTTCATTACTAATGTACTTAAGAATATTAGATAACATGTTTCAAACAATCTATTGATTCATATATGATTAATGTTCTACACGGAGCAACAATGAAGGGAAAAATAAATGTCGTTTTAAAAAAAATATATAGAACATGTAAATGACGATGAATTGTTCCTTAGCTCATCTCGAGTGGTGTTAGAAGTTAATGAAAGAGAGGGGTGGAAGGATTTTTACGAAAATTCTAGGAATCACATATAGACGTGCATTCCACTTACAATACAAAAATCAATCCAATGATTCCAAGAACTAAATTATGTTTAAACTACATGAAGTATTTTCAGAGCAATGGTTAATAGGACATGTCAGACTTGCAACATAAAAAATTTACAACAACGAAAAAAGAACATTTAAAAGGTAATTTTCATAATTAAAATGATTTTGCACAATTATATGTATATATTAATACAAATCATTCATTTATTAATATCAATTTTCTTATATTTAGTTTTCATATGTCAATATAAAAATATTTTGTTATTTTTTTTAAGAAGATTATGGAAACCTCAAAGGATCAACGAGCTGATATGTGAAACATGCTAGGAATGTCCAAAAAATGTACAATCAAATGGTAAAAGAAATGGACATAGTTGTATCACAAGAGGAGTTACCTCAACAAAAACATGGTTCAAATGTATGTAATCATGATTGAATTTTTACATATAAAAGACTAATTTAGCAATAAAGATTAATTTTCAAGTATTTTCTTGCACAAAAGAAAGAAAAATGGAACTCATTCAACACATAAAACAGGACGACAAAGAAGAAAATTGTTGATATCAAAGTTTTTTTAGTAATTATTAATATTTCTTTATAACTCAAAGTTTTGTTTTTGTATAATTTTAGTTATTTTACAAAATCCATCATTGAATGTCTTCAAATATGTACTAACATACAGAAAATATCCATTAGAAAAATTGATTGACGTGGGGTAAATATGGGTTGTGATTATAAGTTAGTATATCTTAAAATAATTATTATAAAATTTGTAAGTATCTATATTGTTTTAATTATTTAATTTTATAATTAATAAAAGAAAAAAATATATATATTAAATATATAATTTTTAATGAGGTTTAAAATATACATAAAATAAAGCATAAAACTACATTAACAAAAAAACTTCTTGCAAGGCATGAGACTTGGTTTTGAAACTATAACATTCAATCATTCCAACCCATATTAAAGAAAAATAATTTAATGAAAGTCCTCATTTTAAACCATAAAAAAGGTAATATGAAATAACAATTCCTCATTTGACCAACCATAATGTTAATTATGATAAACAAAAAGGTTAATTATTGAAATAACAATAAAATATGTATTTTTAATTTTTTTTCTTATAATTGGAGTAAACTACTTGACTATTTAGTTGCAAACATATTGAGGTTTTTTATAACAATATTAAATTTTTTCTTATAATTGGGGTAAACTACTTGACTATTTAGTTCCAAACACATTGAGGTTTTTTATATAATGGAATCCATTAAAATTTAATAGTAGATTGAAACACAACCCTGAACCAAATCATTATAACCTAAACAATTGGATTAAGGTTGCCTTAAAGGATACTGGAACTTTTTATTTGATAAAAGAATCAAAATTTAACAACAAACTGAAACATAATGGTGAACCAAATCATTATGCATGGTGAACCAAATCATTATGCATAATGACAGTAGAAATAGTATAAAAAAATAGATTGCAAACTTACATGAGAGTCAATTTGAAATGATTACGTAGTTTGTATTATGACAATTTCCAAGTTTTAAAAGGTATATGGGTTCGTAGTCATTTAACCACACCCCTTCCACAATTTACTTATTATTCGGGAGAGTGTTTTTTTGTCCAATCATATTTGTCACCACCTAACTCCATTTCGTTGGTCTTTGATAGGGCATATTATCTAGCCATTCTTCAAACCACATTACTATTATGGTCCTCCATGGTGATTGTTTGTGCTAACCGTCCATTCTGTGGTTTTTTTGAAGATAATTTTTACTACAAGCGTTGATTGATTCCTTTTCCATTTGAGCTTTATTTCCATCACTTATGTATCATTGCATTTATTGTTGGAATTTTATGGTGAATTCCATAACACAAAACATCATAGAACAACTTTCCTGATATGATGATGGAATTTTCTGTTAAATTCCTTAACAAACATACAACACAAAACTGCTCTGTTTCTACACAGAAAACTGTAAATTTCGTTTTCTAGACTTGCTGTTGTAGCAACAGGATTCAGTGTTGCAGCAACGCTGATCGTGGTGTTGCAGCAACGGGAAAAATACTCTGTTTCTTAATAACACAGAAAAACAGAAAATTGTTTTTGACGCTAAGTCACTTTAAGAAATTGATGCTTTGGTGTTACAACAACTAAAGCAAGGGGCGTCAAATCACTAATAGACTTACAGAGTGAAATCAAAGTGTTTTTGACACTTGGCGTAACAGCAACTGAAAATCAGCAAAACAGTAAACTTGTATTTATGAACTGTAAACAAAACTGATATAGAAAACTTAGCTGTTACAAGAGGAACGCTTCAGTTCCAGAAACTGATTTTCTATAACTCAGAAAATCGCATGTTCAACACTTGCTGTGCATTTACAGAAGAGACACACTCTTGTTCTTCTAACCTTCGCTCAAAGTACAAAAATAGAACTGCTGTTCTAAATCACAGAAAACAGAACTGTTGTTCTTTTCTGCTTACGCTGCCTCTCTTGCACTTCTTCTCATAAGAAAACAGGACTGTTGTGCGTTACATTTATAGGAAAATAAAAAATCTGATTAAACAATAAACTAAACAAAATATCTGCTGATCTTTATCTTTGTATTTATTGCAGAAGAGGCGGTGATGACTTTCACGGCAAAAATAAGTCGGCTGTCTGCAGGGGATTTAATTCTGAATTTAAAGTTCAAAATATCAGTGGACTTTTGCGGCACCGAACAATCTGAAATTAATTGCTGAAGATCAGATCTGCAGTTGGAATTAATTTCCAACACTCCCCCTTAATTTCAACTTCTGCATACCCAGGCATTTCCTGAAATGATCAAAACCTTTCTTTGGCAATGGTTTTGTCAAGATGTCAGCTAGCTGATCCTCTGTTCTGCAGTGCTGCAAAACAACTTCACCATTGTTAACCAATTCACGTATGAAGTGAAATTTGGTATCTATGTGCTTTGTTCTTTTATGAAAAACAAAGTTTTTAGACAATCCTATTGCTGAGCTATTGTCACAATAAATGGTTGTGCCATTTTTCTGTTCATGACACAAATCTCTGAGAACTCTTCTCAGCCATACTGCTTGGCATGCTGCTATTGTTGCTGCCACATACTCTGCCTCTGCTGTTGATAAAGCCACAACTGGTTGCTTCTTGGAAGCCCATGAGGTGGCTCCCGATCCCATATGAAACACATATCCTGATGTGCTTTTCCTATCATCAACAATTCCAGCCCAATCACTGTCCGTGTAACCTGTCAACATGAAACTTTCAGAAGAGGAGTATAAAATACCAAACCCCTTCGTTCCATTCACATACCTTAGAATCCTCTTGCCTGCCTGCCAATGAGTCTCTTTCAGTCTTTCCATAAATCTGGAGATTAAACTCACAGCATGCCTAATGTCCGGCCTAGTTGCAGTCAAGTACATAAGGCTGCCAACTATGCTCTTGTACAATTTTGGATCAAAATCCTTGCTGCTGTCTTCTTTGGTCAATTTCAGCCCTATTACAGTTGGAGTCACAACTGCCTTGCTGTTCTGCATGTTAAATCTCTCCAACACTGCTTCTACATATTTATCTTGAGAAATGAAAACACCATTTTCACTTTGGTCTACTTCAATTCCAAGAAAATATCTTACGAAACCCAATTCAATCATTTCAAATTCACTTTTCATGACTGCTTTAAAATCAGCAATGAGAGAAGCATCATTGCTAGTAAAAATAAGATCATCTACATATAAAACAACAATAATAATCTTACCGTCATTCTCCTTTATGTAGAGTGTGGGTTCACCATCACACTTATCAAACCCATTCTCAATCAGATAAGCATCTATTCTGCTGTTCCATGCTCTTGGAGCTTGCTTCAGCCCATAAAGAGCCTTCTTCAGTTTGCAAACTTTATGCTCTTGTCCAGCAACTTCATAACCTGGAGGTTGTTCAACATAAATCTCTTCTTTCAACACTCCATTCAGGAATGCAGATTTAACATCCATCTGATAAATCTTCCATTTGTGTTGTGCTGTAATAGACAACACTGTTCTGACTGTTTCCATCCTTGCTACTGGTGCAAAGGTTTCATCATAATCTATGCCTCGTTGCTGCTTGTAGCCTTTCACAACAAGTCTTGCTTTGTGCCTGTCAATCTTGCCTTCAGCATTGCTTTTGGTCTTATAGACCCACTTAACTCCAATGGCATCTTTGCCTTCAGGGAGATCAACTAACTCCCATGTGTTACTCTTTTCAATTGCACCAATTTCTTCATTCATTGCTTCAATCCATTTATCTTCATTTACAGCATCTTCAAAATGAACTGGGTCATCAACATGACAATATAAAGCGAATAATGAATTCAGACCGGTATTAGTACTTACCTCTCCTTGTTCATAAATCTCATTCAGATTTCTGAATCTTGGTCTTCTTGGTGTGCTGGAAGTTCCATCCGAACTTGAGGGTATTTCAGATCCCTGTGGTGTGCTTGAAGAAGCACTGCCTTGACTTCTTAAGGCTGTTCGGATTCCAGCTTGTGGTGTGGTTTGCTGAATTTGCTGTGGTGGAGGAGGAACCACCAAGGAAGGATTATTTGCTGCTATCCCTTCCTGTTCTTCTTCATGAGACACAATTGTCTTCACATTCACTGTCTTTTCTAGACTTCCATCCCAAGCTTCATCTTCAATGAACTGCACATCTCTGCTTACTATCAATTTCTTAGTGGATGGATTATAGAGTTTGTATGCTTTTGACTCATCACAATAGCCAATAAATACACACTTCTCCCCCTTACTATCAAGATTTTTCCTTAGCTGATCCGGTACATGTGCATAAGCTACACAACCGAATACTCTCATGTGAGTGACAGTTTGCTTTGGACCACTCCATGCTTCTTCTGGTATTTTGTTCATGACAGCTTTAGTTGGGCATCTATTCAAGATGTAAACTATGCAAGTGACAGCTTCTGCCCAATACTCATGCGGCAAGTGTTTTGCCTTCAGCATACTTCTAACCATGTCAAGAATGGTCCTATTCTTTCTTTCGGCAACACCGTTTTGCTAAGGTGTATACCTTGCGGTGAACTGCTTTTGTATGCCATTCTCTTTGCAAAAATGCAGAAATTCTTGGGAGATGTATTCTCCTCTATCTATTCTAAGCACTTTGATGTAATGCCCACACTGCTTCTCAACAAGAGTTTTGAAGTGGCGGAATTTCTCAAACATTTCACTCTTCTGTTTCAACATATACACCCATGTCTTTCTGGTGTAATCATCAATAAAAGTTAAAACATATCTATTTCTAGCAAACGATGGTATTTACATCGGTCCACACACATCAGAGTGAACAATTTCCAAGGGTGCTTTTGCCCTTATACTTTTTCCTGCTGGAAAGATTTCTTTGTGTTGCTTGCCCAAGATACAACCTTCACAAAGGCTGTCCGGTTATTCAATCAATGGCAATCGTTTTACCATTCTCTTTCTGTGCAACAGATTCAGGCCTCCGAAATTGAGATGTCCAAATCTCAAGTGCCACAACCAATTCTCATCTTTCACTTGTTCTTGAAAGACTTCTTATGTTACTGCTGCAATAATTCTTCCTTCCTTCAAATCTGCCCTACGTTTGAGAGGAAACATTCTATTGCTGGTCATCTACACCTGTGCAATGATCTTCTTACTTGGAGGTATGTCTTTGATTGTACACATATCATCTTTGAAGAACACGTTGTAACCTTTGTCAATGAGCTGTCAAATGCTCAAAAGATTACATTTCAGACTAGGTACATAGTATACCTCTCGTACAATCATTTGTTCTCCATTTCTTGCTCGGATACTTACTTTGCCCTTACCCTTGACAGATATCTTACTATCAATCCCTTTTGTTACCTCAGATTTTACATTTTCATCCAGATTGACAAACATTGCAATATTTCCAATCATGTGATTACTACAACCTGAGTCTAAGAACCAAAAATCTTCTTATTTGTCTTGTGCAATGTTACATGTTAACAACACATTCTTTGGATTCTTATTTTCTTCATTTGCAAAATTAACATTCTGCCTACTATTCATGTCATTTTGTTTTTTCCTACATTCAATAGTGGGAGCTGAGTATTAAACATACCCATGCTAGTGTTGATGCTGGCCATTCCTTGCACTTTAAACTATGCTTCAAATACAGTCTAGTATTTAAATAGCTGGCTGTATATTTAAAAATAACTGAGAAATGCCTTGGATCCTTTCTTGACTGTGTCTTCACTCTATTGGAGAAGCTGTTGCAACAAGAAACTTTCCTTCATCTTCTTTGATGCCTTCAAAGAGCCTAGACTGGCTCTGATACCATGTTGGAATTTTCTGCTAAATTCCATAACAGACAGACAAAAAAAAATGCTCTGTTTCTGACTCTGTTTCTGCAAAGAAAACTAAAAAATTGTTTTCTGGAAATGGTGTTGCAACAACAAGGTTTGGTGTTGCAGCAAGAGAAAAATTTTTGATAATTAAAATAAAACTGAAAACAGAACAAAACTCAACAACACTTAAACTGGTATAACAACAATGTGCAGGTGGTGTAACAACAACAGTAAACAAGCTGAACAATAAACTTGTAAGCAGTAACTTGTATTCATAAACAGTAAACAAGCGAATACAAATTCATCTTCCTCTTGACAACGGGAACACTTCAGTTCCACAAATCTATGCTTAAGAGCATCTTCCTCTTAATAGAGGGATTCACCAAGGAACGTTTCTGTTCCACAAAAATAAGATATACCTCTTAACAAAGGGATTTCAACATGCCTGCTTCAGAGGCACTTCAATCTGTGTATACCTACAAATTGACACTGCTGTGTCTGCACTGTTGTGCATTACAAATAAGCAAAATACTATGTCTCAGTATTGTTGTCTCAGCACTGTTGTTTCAGCACTCTATCTCAATACTATGTTTCAACAACTCTATCTCAGCACTGCTGTGCATAAAGCTTCATTCATGTGAGCTCGTGCTGCTGCACATTCTTTCTCAAAAACACAAAAATTATATTTTAGCACTGTTCTGCTGTATTGCAGAGAGATTAAACCACACTTCTTCTATGCTGCTGCTCATCACATTTATAGGGAAAATAAATATCTGAGTTAAACAATAAAATAACCAAAATATCTACTAACGTTTATCTGTGTATTAATTACAGCAAGCGGTGATGCCTTTCTCAAGAAATTAAGTTAGCGGTTGCAGGGGAATTAAATTCTGCGCATTTAATACACATTAATGTGCAATATATCAGAAGACTTTGCGGCATCGAACAATCTGAAATATCTGTTGAACATCAGATTTATGTTTAGCATTTATTGTCTTGCAGTTGGAATTAAATTCCAACAATACAGGAAAAACCTAAACTAGTTAATTAAGAGCAATAGAATATATATATAATAAAAAAAAAAAAATCATTATTTTAATTATATAATTTATATAAATAATTAAAATTAATATTTGAATCAAAAATCAAAATATAAATATTAAAATCAATTTAAATATATAAAAAATAATAATATAATCTTTTTATATATTAATATATTTTTTTTCAGTATCTTTCTTTGAATCTCTTTTTTATATATATAGAAAATGTCAAGCTTATTATCTGTTCTATGAGGGACCGATCTTTGAAATACTCTGGCTTAAACATATAAAGGAACAATTTTACATATGTTTTTTAGTTATTATTAAGAGAAAAAAGCAAAGCAACTCTAATGTTTAAGCATTGAGTGCCACATACAATAAACATGCACAATCTTCTGTCATATAGGTGCCACAAGCTTCCTTAATCCATCAAGAGATTGCTCTAGTTTCTCAATTAAAGATATTTGTGTTAAGGATGTCTTTGGCCTTTCTTCCTCGGAAGGTTTCAACATAGGCTCATGTTTTGTGGGCACTTCAGCATATTTCTCTACAAGCTTTGTATTCCCCAACCCTAGGGAACTCCAAAACTCCAAAAAAAGTAGTCTTCAAATTTCCAACTTTCCCCAGCTCCCATTGCAGCACTCTATGTAAAAGGTAACGTTACCATACACTTCCAAATCTCTAGGGAGTTGGGAAACCATTGGAATTGGTTTCCCACCTCTGAGGACCCATTTAGAGAATAATATAGTGGCAAAAACCATAAGTTAATAGTATAAGGGGAAAAAATATAGCTTGTTAAAACTTAAATAAGCTACATTAAAGAATAATACCATAGTAAAACTATAGATTGTCAAAACTAAGAGTTCAAAATCTGAATAATTATAGTACAAGGCATTACAACATGTTCGAAAGTGTGTAAATGAAACCATCTGAACTTCGGATCTAACAAGCTCTAAGAAGGAGCTAATTTCATTTTATTATAGACTATTAAAACTTAGACCCAGAAAACCACCAAAATAAATTGACTATTTTGCTCAGTTTTTTTAATTATTAATTAATTATTTTATTTTAATTTCACTTTATATAATTTAATTGGGTAAAAATGTTTACATGATAGAAAAATACAAAGCCTTAATCATAATGAGTGTAGAAGAAACTCTATACACAACAATAACTAAATTGAAATTCTCAAACCCTATTCTCATTATAAACATTCATTTTTATTAAAAATTTATAATATTGCAATTATTTTTTTTGGTTAAAAATTAATAATATTGCAAATCTTCCTCTATCCACTAATTAATCATTATGCACTTAATATCATATATATTGATAAATTCAATAAAATCAATTAAGCATGAGCAAAGATCAAATAGTTTTCTCAACCATTTGACTTTCTTTGGCCATAAGCATGGAAAACTAGGTACTCTATTTGCAACCGTTAGTCAGCAGTACTGACTAAGAAGCAATGATTCAAAACAACAACCGAAGTCGATGGCTGAGAACAATTGTACCTTGATACAGTAATTGAAATGCCACAAACGGCATTAGAAAACCAGAACATGCATACTTATCAAACTCAGATCAATGACGTGCAAATATAATAAAAGATTGTAACAGAGCAGACTGGCTTTACCAACTATCTGCCTTGATGGTTTCTCTGGTTAAAGTGCCAAGTTCTACAACATTATTAGTTGGACGCCTATAACGGGCCTTCTTGCCGTTATTTTTGTTACACTGCAACTCATTATTGTAATGTCTTTTCATAGCTACTCTTGTTGTGGTGCCACATATAAAGGATGATTTCTTTTCCCAGCTACACTTCGTTGTGGTGCCACATATAAAGAATGATTTCCCTTTGCATCTGAGGCGTGACAGGATGTTTTCATCTCCGCTTTCTGTCCCCTAGGTTTTGCTCTCTTGCATTTATTAGCTGAAAATTGATTCTTTAAGATCGGTTCTCTCAATCTAAGAGGAGGTGGTATATACAGCCGAGCCTGAAAAAATGGATGCGTAAGCGATTCGGCTGCGGCTGGTCTCTTGTTTGGATCCCACGCACAAAGCGAAGTGATGAGATAAATTGCTTCAGGGCTTGCGTTTGGTATCAGACTCGAAACATGATTGTCACGAAACTGCGGAAATTGATACTCTATAGATGCTGCAAGCCTTAATCCTTGTGACCAAGTTTTCTGATCAGGACTACCAATTACATTGCATATTTTGTATATCACATCTGCTTCACTATATCCTGGGAAAAGAGGACGAAGGGTAAAAAGTTCTGCCATGATAGCACCCATTGCCCACATATCAACAGCGGAGCCATAGGAAGGCGACTTGAGCAGAACTTCTGGAGCACGGTACCAACGTGTTGCAACATAATCTGTAAATGGTGGCTGTGAGGAGATCTCTCGTGCTTGACCAAAATCTGCAATTTTGATAACATCTTTCTTTGTGAGCAAATTTTCGGGTTTAAGATCGCGATGAAAATACCCATGGTGGTGCATATATGCAATCGCTTGAAACAATTGGAAGCACCAATTCCTCACTTCAGATTCTGTAAAAGGATTGTTGCGACCTTTCATTAACTCGTACAAATTGCAATCCATGTACTCAAACACAAAGTATAATTGATCATTTTCTTTGATAATCTCATTCAGGTTAACAATATTAGGATGATTCATTTTTCGAAGAGACTTCGCTTCAGGAAGATTCATACATTCGTCCCAGGAGCAATACTTCGTCTTCATTTTCTTAATGGCAACAATCTCATTAGTTGAGCGTTTGATTGCCTTGAGCACAATCCCGTACGTGCCATCGCCCAATTTCTCCAGAACCTGGTATTGATCCATTGCTCTGTTGGAAGGTCAGTGGAAATAACAGAGTTCAATAGCTCAGAGCATTCTTATTGAATTTGAAAGCCATCCCTAACTTGGATAGAAATATGGACTATGGATTAAACAAAAACAGCCAGTGGTAGTCATGATTCGACCAGTAATTGAACGTAGGTTGTGAGACCGTATTCCATATCTTCGAACTGCGCTGAATGACCGTTCTAACATTGAAAAGGAATCAGTGAAAGTTCTAGATAATCCTTCTTGTTTTGAAGCGTTCTAGAAAAGGTCGAGATTCGATCAGTCGACCGCACACTTCACTTGGTTGTATTCAGATTTTTTTTAGAGACATTTGGTTTATAGCTTGACAAGTTATATTGTTAGGGTTTCAAAGCGTACACACTTTAGATACAGATCCGGGCAGGGATCATATTTACACTGATGGCCGACCCTTTAATTTTTAATTGGAAAAAAGAGATTTTACTTGTAGTTTACGCTTTAAAAAGTACTTGGTTTTGGTGTTGCTACGGTGGTTCCTCGAAATCACATGCACCTTTCATGAAACCCCATATGTTTCATGAGGGTGGAAAAAATCTTTTATCCATAATTTTACAACAAAGTATACTAGAATCTAAATGGAAAGAAAGACATGAAAATGAAAAGTTTCATGAAGTAGCGGTCGAAGTCTTCATATCGGTGGAAAAAATCTTTTATCCACTATTTTAGAACAAAGTATATTAGAATATAAATGAAAAAAAAAAACATATTGAAAAATATGTTAACCAATTATCAATCTTGGGTTATTAAGTTGATTATCTTTGAAACAAAAGTAACTTAACTACAGTGATACTTTTTTCAAACTCAAATATAAACAAAAGTAACAATAAAATAAAATAAAAAAGAGAGGAAAGAAAGAAACAAAGAAAAAAAGAAGAGGAGAGAAAAGAAAGAAGAAGTAAGATAAGAAAAAAAATGAAAGTGTAGAGAAACCAATATTAATTTTCATAATTTAAATTAAAATAAAAGAGATAGTATGGATCACTTAACGATGAAGATGTGGAATAAAGAAAGATGCCAAGGAAATATGATCGCGAACAATGAAGTGAAAGAGAAAGATAAACAAAGAATGAGGAAATGATAAATATAAATATGATGGAAAGAATTTTGCAATACCATGGAGGCCAAAAACCAATAGAAAAAGGAGACGATGCCATGTAGTAAGAACCCAATCTAACAAAAAATGTAAGCAGTGTTAACATAAACATGGTAATTATGCATAACAATCCATTGTTAGTGTGTCATCTTATTGTGAAATCTTTAGTGCATTTAATTATATATTTTTTAGGGAAATTGTTTGAGAGGAATATTGGTAATTTTTCACTATATTCATCAAAGGGATATTATTTGTTTGATATTTTGGTTTATTATTTTCATATTATATTTTATATTTAAATATGTAGTATATAAATAATAATATATAAATTTAATTATATTATGGAGTTTATTTAATTGTTAAATTAGTTTAAAAAATAATTGGAAGTTGTAGTGGCTTTCAAAGTTGAGGAAAGTTTTTAAAGAATTTGGATGCAAATGAAATTGAAGAATTTATAGACTAGATTTCTCATTTGATAAGGATAAAAAAATTTAGTAACATTATTAAGTTTTTTTATTTGAGACAAACTTAGTTATGGCCCAGGACCAAATCTTATACAAATTTGTTAAACACCTAAAATTTGTTATGAACATTGTGCCTTAAAAATGATAAGAAACCAATAATTATTAGAGAGTGGAACCTCTTTTCAGAATTAATACAATGTATAAGAGAAGATTTGATGATCCTAAGGCTAGGTCTCTTTAGTGTTTATATATATATATATATATATATAGATAATAATATATATATATATATATATATATATATATATATATATATATATAAAGAGACAAATGATATAATATTATAAAATGAGACCATGAGAGGTTCTAGCCGACATAACAATATAAACATAAATACTCTATATCTAAGGCTTAATAAGGGGTTTTATGGTTATGTGGGGATTATATAGAGTTTTATTTCAAATAAGTGTTCTCCTAAATACATGACTATATATGTGTGTTTCTGCATGAACAACTCATCTTCCCATGTCGCTTCTTCTATTGGTAGGTTCTTCCATTTTATTAAGTACTAATAATTTCTCGATTTATTTGTTGCTTAGTCTTTTTTTTCAATATTGATTTTGGTTCTACTATTATTTTCTAATCTTCATTAATCTTTGGTAGGATAGCATGGACTGGTACCTTGTCACTGATTACCTTCTTTAAACAAGAAACATGGAAGACTAGATATACACATGAGGATGGAAGCAACTCCAATTTGTAAGTGATGCTTCCAATCCTCCAAAACACCTTATAGGGGCCATAATAACTTGGTGTTAAATTATTGTCCTTAGTTTTTTCTTAAGGGACATCTGTTTATATGGTTACAATCTCACAAATATCCAATTCACCACTTCAAATGCACTTTCACTGTGATGATGATCTACTTGTTGTTCCATCCTATTTTGTGTCATAATCAAACTGTCCTTTAATAGTTTTAAAAAACATTTTTGGTGTCATATGTTTTCCTTTACTATTTAAGATTTTATAGCCCCTTTTAGGGTCGATATGATGGATGGAAGATGATATCCATAAAAGGCCACACATTGCCGCATTTTTGACCAAGTGTGGATGGATGTGTTGCAACACTTTTTTATTATTAAGGGGAACCATTTGATCAATTGCGTCTATTTATTATATGCAAAGCAATGTAGATATCCCTGTATACATTTATTGACAATCTCAATTTTCCCATCATATTGAGGATGACAAGATGAGTTGTGAGCCAATTGAGTGCCAAACAAGAAAATAGTTACGTCCAAAAATTTACAGTGAAAGTTGGTTTTTTGTCACTTATAATAATCATTTGTATTCCATATAGATTTTTGAGATATGTCCATAAATGCTTCTGCCATTGTATTTTGCTTTAAAAGGATGAGAAAGAGGGAAAAAATATGCATACTTTGTCATTTGATCTACCACTATCATCATGAAGGTTTTAATGGCCAAGCATGTGGAAGCTCATCACACAATAGAGGATGCAATAAATTGCTTGATAATATAACTTCTTTGATGGGGGATGCAATAACTTGAGTGTTTTTCCCCAATGTTTACCTATTGACCTTGATGAGGTTTTACTTGTAATTTATGCTTGAGAAATAGTTTGGTTTTGGTTTTACTATGGTGGTTCCTCGAAATCCCATGACACCTTTAATGAAATCCCATATGTTTCATGAAGTTTTTGTTGAAGTCTTCATAAGGGTGGAAACATATTTTATCTATAATTTTCGAACAAAGTAAATTAAAATATAAATGAAAAGAGAGATGAGAAAATGAAAAGATATTAAAAAATAGATAATTCAATAATGAATTTATTGATATTAAGTTTATCATATTATATGGATATGAAATATATGAAAGAATTTCAACCTAGAATTATAATTCAAGAAATTTCTATAAAAAAGAATTAATTCAAAATGGAATTTGAAAAGATGTTGATTAAGGCATGAATAATGTCATGAATTCAATACAGTTTTTCCTCAATTAAGGGATTGAACTCCATTGAGGTATGAACCCCAATGGATAACTTTTTCAAACTCAAACATACACGCAAAGGACCCAAAAACTACAAAAGTAAAAAAACAAGGTGTGTCAACAAATAAAAAGAAAAGTGGAAAAAATGAAAAGTGTATGCAAACAAATATTAAATTTTGTAGCCTATGCCTAAATTACAACAAAAGGGATAGTGTGGATCACTTAACAATCAAGATGTGGAATATGAAAGATGTAGATGAAAATATGATCACTGACAACATAACAAAGATGAAGAGGAAGAGAAATATAATTAAATAATGAGGAAATTGATAAGTATAACTGAGAGAATTTTGCAATATCATGCATATAGAACAAAACCCAATAGAAAAAGTAGATGATACCATGTAGTAAGAACCCAACTTAACAAAAAATGTAGGCAAAATTAACATATACATGGGAATTATGTGTAACAAATCAATGGCTAGTGTTCAATTCATCCTATTATCAAGTCTTTAGTGCATTTAAATGGAGTGTCTTTAGGGAATTTGTTTGAGAGGAATATTAGTATTTTTTCATTATATTCACCAAATGGATATCACGCTCATAGTATTGTTTGATATTTTGGTTTATCATTTACACATTATTTTTAAAATTTTAATACATGTATTATATGTAGCATATACACAAAATTGATTTGACTATGCAAGGATGGAGTTCATATAATTGTTAAACTAGCCTTCTTAGGTTTTAAGAATAATTGGAAGTTGTGGTGGCTTTCAAAGGAGAGGAAACTTTTTAGAGAATCTGGATGCAAATGAAATTGAAGAATTTGTAGACTAGACTTCTGATTAGACAATTATAAAAAATCATAGTAACATTATCGAGTTATTTTTTTGAGACAAATTTAGTTATTACACAGGACCAAATCTTATGCAAATTTGTTAAACACCTAGAATTTTTTATGAACCTTGAGCCTTAAAAATGATAAGGAACCAATAATTACGATCCTCTTCGAAGGGGAAACATCCTTTTAGAATTAATCCAATGTATAAGACAAGATTTGATGATCCTAAGACGAGGTCTACTTAGTGTGTGTGTGTGTGTGTGTGTGTGTGTTTGTGTGGGAGACAAAGGGTACAATATAATAAAATGAGACCATGAGAGGTTCTAACCTACATAACAATGTAACAATATAAATGTAAAGACTTAATATCTAGGAATTAATAAGGGGTTTTATGGTTATGTGGGGCTTATATAAGGCTTAACACGCCCCTACCATTCAAAGAAGTGTGTTCCTAAACACATCACTATCTATAGGTGTTTATGCATGAACAACTCATCTTCACATGACATCTCTTCTTCCATTGCTAGGTTCTTCCATTTGAGGAGGTACTCAATAATTGCTCAATTTCTCAATTGCATAATCCGTGGTCCAAAAATTGATTTTGGTTCTAAGATTATTTTCTAATATTCATTAATATATAGTAGAATAGCATGGAGTGGGACCTTGTCATTAATTTCCTTCTTTAAGAAAGAAACATGGAAGACTGGATATACATGTGAGGATGGAAGAAACTTGAATTTGTAAGCGATACTTCCAATCCTCCGAAACACCTTATAGAATCCATAATAACTTGGTGATAATTTATTGTCCTTATTTTCTGCTTGAGGTACATCTATTTATATGGTTATAATAAATACCCACTTCAACACTTCAAATTCACTTTCACTATGATGTTGATCTACTTGATGTTTCATGCTATTTTGTGTCATAACCAAACTATCCTTCAATGGTTTGAAAAAATAATGTTGGTGTTGTATGCTGTCCTTTTCTATTTGAGATTTTATTGCCCCTTTAAAGGGCGATGTGATGGATGGAGAATAATATCCATAAATTGTGACATTTTTGATGAAGTATGGAAGATGTGTTGTAAAAAAATTTTGTCAAGGGAAACCATTTGACCCATTGTGTCTATTTATCAAATGCAAAGCAATGTAGGTATCCCTCTAAAAACTTATTCACAAGTTCATTTTACCTTCATAATGAGGGTTGTAAGATGAGTTGTAAGCCAATTGAGTACTCACGCAATAAAATAATTCAGACCAAAAATTTCGAGTGAAAGTCAAATCTCTATCACAATAATCATTTGCATTCAATGTAGATTTTGAATTGTTTTGATAGATGTTCTACCATTGTACCTTTCTTTAAAAGGAAAGAGAGAAAAAATATGCATACTTTGTTTTTCAATCTACTGTTATCATCATGAAGGTTTTAATGACCAAGCATGTGGAAAATCTTCACACAATGGGGGATGTAATAAATATTCAGTAGGTATTGATAAAAAAATGAAAAATATAAATCAAAACATAGACAATTCTTTAAACAAATTAAAAAGACATATAGTATTTTGAATATGGAGTTCAAAGGCATATCAAATCCTAGTGGTCTTCAAAAATTGTTTGTAACTTTTGATTATAATATAAATATCATTGAGTACGCAGATTTTCAACCCTTAATCCAATGTAAAGGGGTGTATAGATACCTAAAATTACAAAAATAAGATAATATCTATTTCTCTAAAACAATGAAATCTTTGGATTTTCTTACATAAAAAGAGAAACAAATAATATCTCATTGATTTGACTTAATCCTTTTGTTTTCTAGGTAGGTTGCTAACTCTCCTCCATTATTTCAACTTTTAGCTCTGAGTCATCCATCATTTGAACAAGAGTAATATCATTCTTGTTATCTTTAATGTATTAGGAATTGTGTTATTTTGATAGATGAACATGCATGAATCTCTTCAAATTGACTTGGAATTGAGCTATACATCTTTCATTATACCTCTTCTTCTAGTTGTATTTGGATGAGAATTTAGAAATTATTTTTATTTTTTAAATGGAAACTTGAAAAATATTTCAACATTTTATGAGTCCCAGGTGTTCATCTCTTTTATTTTATCACTGTTGGTTGTCCTGTTTTCTTTCACTACTTGTTGCGAAATTATTTTTGGTAATGGCTCCCTAAGTCCTTGAGGATGAGGCATTTCAAACTCCTCCACAATATCCAATGCACTATCCCATACAACATCCTACCAACCAATAACTTATGTAATCCATTCCTTAATAAATTTACATTGAGAGCCTCTTTTATCTAAGGAAGCTTGCATTAAGTTTTTATCATTTTTGGATAATTTCTCTATGCTTTCAAGACTCAATTATTTTTCACAATCTACAATTTTACCAAGTTGATTACTCAATACCTCATCTTTTTCAATTATTTATTACATCTAATTAGAAAAAGAAATTAACTCTCAATAAAAATTATATTTTTTTCCCAATCCCTTGAAAACCTTTAATTCCAATTTTCTAAATTGCTCATTTATAGCTAAATCTTGAACTTTAACATTGTTAATGTCCACATATGTACTTTGAATTTGATTTAATTTTTCTTGAAGATATTTTATTTGTACTTGGAATGCCATAGTAATTGTCTACATGTTTACATCTGTTTCCTCAATCAAAATTTCAATTTTTTGTTCTGAGCCTGTTTCAAAGTTTCAACTTGTTGGGAGTATTGGTTTTCCAATTCAGATATCTTGGTCTTCTACTGTTCTTCTAAATCGGGATTTTACAACCTATGTCTATCCTCCATTTATTGCATTGCTAATCCTTATCTTAGGATATTGGCATAATATTTCCACTCTTTTTCATCATATAATATTTGTTTTTCTAAATTAGCTTCCAATTCCTTTATCCTCTACATCCACGGGAAAATCCAAGTTGATCAACCCGAAGTGATCTACCCGTTGGCCAAACTAGCAAGGCCTAACCCCAAGGGTGTCGAGGAGATTTAAATCCGTGACCTCTTGATAGGAGAGGTACTTAACAATAAGGACTCGACCAACTGAATTATCCCTTGGGGCCTCCAATTCCTTTATCCTATTTTTACTTTTATCAAATTCCTGAGAAAATTCTTGTAGTGTGATTTGATTATATGTGATGAAAGCCCCTAGGGATAAAGTTGTTTCAATTTATTTTTATTTAGGCCCTCTTGTTTCTTGCAAACTCATTTTTGAAGGTGTTTCCATAGAAATTGGTTTGAAAATAGAAACAAGGTCTGGAATGTTAGTAGAGATAGGAGTAGCAGGCACCCCTTGAGAAGCTACCTCTATTTCCTTAATATTTGAAACATGGATATGCAATATCTCCTTGATTGGATCCTTTGAAATAAATTTTTAAGTTTGTAATGCTTCAGGATTGATAGTTGTTTGAGGAGAAATAGTTTCAATTACCTAAGTTGAAGGCTCTAGACTTTTCTCAGTTTCTTTAGCAATTTCTTGAAACATTTATTGAATAGTTTCTACAGTTTGAATTGATTCTTTAACTTTCTTTGTCTTAATATGATCAACATCCATTGGATCATAAGATTGATTCATCTATTTAGGAGATGCAATGTATATTAGTACTCTTTATTTAAGAGTATTACCTCACAACTTTTCCTTAGCCATTCACTCGTCTGTGTTTTGTGGTTAATCTATTATTTTTACTTGACCTGATACTTTATCTGTTCCTTCTTGGCCTATACAAGTGTGATGTTTCCTTATTAGAAGTTATGGTGGAAACAATCTCGATACATTCATTTCCTACACACTCTCCTCCAATGTAAAGTAAAACTCAAATTTTGAGATTTTATTTGTGAAGGGCACACTTATTCCTTCCAACAATTGTAACCTTGCAAGAGAAAAGGAATAAAATCCACTTATTTTCTTGATATAGTAGTTATAGGTATCTTTCCTAAAATCTTGCAATTTTTTTCCTCCATATTCATAAAACAAGCCCTCGAGACAACTTGATCAAATGAGTCAGAATTTATAAACACGTAATCAAAAGGTGGTTGTTAGTGAACATAACTATTTGAATACTTGACCAATTGTAAATGGTTAAATACAATATTTTTAGGATCATATTTATAGTGAAGAAGAGAGTGAAACCATATTTCCTGTAAACAATTTGTATTAACCACAACATGTCCCCTATCCTTTAAAATCAACTAGTCAATTTTAATGGGAAAAGAAGGCCACAACTTCTTTGATTTTTTGTGTAAAAATATGGTAATTCTACTAAGCATTGTTTTATTTTCTATTTCTCTTAGAGAAAACATATTTGGAATATACCTAAGAAAGACATGTGGACCTACCTCATAGCCATAAACTCTAATATGGAAAACTTCTCCTCAACAAATGATTCTCCAAATTGCTACAGTGTAGACTGGGCTTCTTTACTGACTCCCGGTGGAACTTTTCCAAATAGAATTTCATGAAAATAAAGAATAATATTGTTGCAGATATTGTTAAATGGTTTTTGTATCGAATCTCCCACAAAATGGAACAAAAATGTTGAATAGTTTTATGGTGACTAGGAGAATAACTCCATTCCATTAAAGGAAAAGGTATAGATGCTATTGCAATATTTATAAGATATGTTAGATTGAAAAACCCCTGTCGAAATCTTGGAGGGGTAAATTGAGAAATTTTGTTTGCTTCATTCAGGTTTTGGAACAAAATATCTGCCCAATTGAAACTTTGGGATTTTTTCAAAATACCATAAATTAGATTAACCCACTTAAATTTTCTATGGTCAAGGTTTTGTTCACCATAAAGTCTTGAAAACATTTTGATTATAAATATTTAAGCTTTCTTAAGCTAACCCATTGGATAGAGTTTCATTGATTTCATCTTGAAACCCCATTTATCATCTAGCCAATTTTTATATTTGTAGTGAGATCCATATTCTTTCTTTTAAGCACAATGTTCTCAAAACGAAACAAGTAATCCATTGTTGAGAAAACATTTGGAGGATTAGGTTTATAAATTGACTGCAAGACCTTAGATTTCTAAGAAGATGTAATTTTTTTGGCATGGTCAACTACTAAACAAGGAAGAATATGAGCTTGTGAGATAATCCAACCCACCATGTCATAATACAAGAACATGGTTTTTCTAGTAGCAATTTTATGTAGCTCCATCTTTCTAATTACTTCATAATAGTTAGAGTTTGGGAATGGGTCTTCATCTAAACCTTTTGGACCTTTCCATTCACTATTTTCAAATAAGTCAATTATCTCTTCCTAATATACAATGCTCGCATTATGTGCTTAAAACATTATGTCTAAAAAAAGACTTAATTGAAATTTTGTTCCTCTTGACATTTGAACCTCTATCATTTTCATTTTCATTTTAATATTTTTTACTGCAAGTTTTGTATCTTATGTTTTCCATTTTATTCCATTCCTCTCTTACAAATAAACTAGAATTGAGAAAATATACCCATTGAAAAAAATAAAAAATAAAAAAATTCAAACGAATTAAAAAAAGATGTAGCCAATTGATGATGATGATGATGATGATGGTTAACGTCCACTGAGACCAAATTGGTCTATCGGACCTACAATATTCTTAATTTTTACTTGTCTGGCTCCTCGTCTTTCTTGGCAAGATTGGTGTTGTAGCTTTCTTTCTTTTCTCTACAGTCTTCCAACTTCCTTTGTCTTGCATCTCCTTCATCTCTTCTGGTTCTTGGGACATTGGTGTCTTAGCTTCGTGATCTATAGTCGGAGAAGTTTGGTTTAGAAGATCTGCTTTGTTGTTAAATAAAGATTTATTTTCTGCGGTATTCACATCCTCATAACTGTTGATTTGTTGGGGCGGGCTTTCTCCTTGCTTGCTTTGAGAGTTGTTTCCTTCTTCCTTGATTTCTTGTGACTCAGAGTTTTCTCTAGAATATTCTCCTTGATGACAAGTGTAGTGTTCTTTTTGTGCTCTTCCCACCATGTAGATCTGTGGTGGTTTTGTTCTAGCAATTTTTTCTCAGAGGCTTTTGGGCAATTTTTGGCTAGATGCCCCGTCTCAAAGCAGAACGACATCTGAAGAGGACAACTTTCATAATCAAGCTTCTGGTTCCACACATAGTCTTTACTTGTTAGGTTTATTTCAGCTGGGAATCCGGCGCTGAAATTCATTTCCACACAGATGCGTGCATAGGTGGTTCTGGCATATTCCTCTGTTTCTAGGCACCTGCAGTAAAATTTCCCAATTGCATTTCCCATGGCTTTTAGCGAGGAGAGATTCCAGAGATGCAAGGGTAGGCTTGGCAATCTCACCCAAACTGGTGCTGAGGTTATCACTATTGTAGAGGGATCGAATGATGGGTTCCATGGCTTCATGAATAGGCCTGATTTTTCCCAAAACCAAGGGCCGGAATCTAGAATACATTGTATGCTTTCAGGATTTTCAAAATCTACTATAAAGAAACCTCTAGCACAGGGGTAGATATTAATTTCATCGAAATGATAGGCTTCCATACCTCCGAGAT
Source organism: Pinus taeda (assembly GCA_000404065.3). Taxonomy (NCBI): domain Eukaryota; kingdom Viridiplantae; phylum Streptophyta; class Pinopsida; order Pinales; family Pinaceae; genus Pinus; species Pinus taeda. The sequence continues at coordinate 17,900 of APFE030464407.1, read as the reverse complement.
CCAATTGTGGAGTGCTATCAGCCGCGGCCAAAAACCATTGAACCGACAAATTAGGGCACTTTCGGAGAACTTCAAAGCTTCATCAAGTGAGTCCTGAACCACTTGGATAGTGGGAACTGGTGCTTCACTCACGATATGGGCAGGAGATTGCCCTCCAGAGGCGGATAAGCCACTAGTTATTTTTGTGAAGCTCGAAGCCATATTTTATGCAGATCTGCACCAGATCGAAAGCCAAACCGCAGATCTGAAAAAATACTACTAGACCTGCGAGACCTGCGAGATGTATGATATAACCGTGAACCCTCGATCTCGTTTTCATAAAGAGCCGGGGAACCGTGAAGAGACGCAGAACCGTGAAGAGAATTGGAAGGGATCTGCGAGATCTGAACCCTAGCAGAAGAGCCGCAGAACCGTGAAGAAGTTCATAATAAACAAAAATAAAAATAAAATACTAAGGGACCGTGAAGAGATCGAAGAAGAGCCGCAGAACCGTGAACCCTCGATACCGTTTTCATAAAGAGTCGCAGAACCTTTATATGTTATTAGAAGGGATCTGCGAGATCTGAACCCTAGCAGAAGAGCCGCAGAACCCTGAAGAGACACAGAACCTTGAAGAGAATTGGAAGGGATTTGCGAGATCTGAACCCTAGCAGAAGAGCCGCAGATCTGAAAAAATACTAACTAGATGAGCTGAAATTCTTTAATAAACTAGTAATTTTCTCAAATTTGAAAATTAGAAAACATAAAGCATAGTAAATAGATTGAAAGTTAAAAACCCTTTCAATGTGTGTTCGGAAAGAGAGGAGTAATTTTTTTCTAAAATCTTCCAAGTACAAAACAAATTAAGTCTACACTAAATTACCAACTAAGTGTCATTTCAACCAAGGGTGCGGAGGTCCATGTCAGTTAATGATATAAGACTAGTTTTATTTAAATGGATTTATTTAAATTAAAACTAAAGAATTAAGACTAGTTTTAATTTTATTTCAAAAATATATATACAGTATAGAAGTTCAAGCATTCAAATGTGCATTTTGTTATAAAAAAAATTTATAACCGTATGTCGAATGTATTATTTACAAAAGAAATAAAATATACAATTCTAGTGCGAGGATGATGACAACTTGCAACACAAATTATTAAAGAAATATTAAAATTCAGAAATACTCTGGATCCAAGGTATAGGCAAAATTCACTTGGTCAAAATGTCACCTAGATTTTGGATTCAAGGAATTAAATGAGTTTTATTAAATAAATAGGAAAATTTTGAAAATGGAAGGTACGACGAAAGGCAGTCTCCACTAAGTCACAAGGCAATAAAGAGTAGTAAAATATTTTTTTGTTAAATGCGTGGGCTGGGAGTTCCAGAGTTGATACGGTTCAATAAACAATTATGTGAAATCAGGAAAAGGAGGCCCTATAATATAAAGGGACGAAAACACAAAAAAAAAATTCGAAAGTTCAAAAGTTTGAAACACAACAAAATGAAAGTGCTTGTTCATCCAAACGTCCAAATTTTAATTTGTTTTTGTGGATTTTTATTTTTTATTTATTTATTTTTAAATATTAGATTGATTATAAAGAAATTTAATTTGTTTTTGGGAATTTTTTTATTTTTTCCTTAAATTTTAAAGTGATTAAAAAAATAAAAATGATTTATTTATAATTCAAATTTTAAATAAAATAAAAGGAATTTTTTTAGGGCTTTTATTTTATTTTCATTAAAATGAGGGTTGTTGTAGATCTCACAACACAAAGGCATGAAACTTTAAAATTCGGAATGAATGGGAATATTGGATAGATTTGCTAACTAAAAAATGATAATGAATACTCTCAAAAATAAGAAATTAAATACTAGAGTTCTTTACCAAGATTTAGGGTCTTTCTCCACAATGCATGATATTGAAAAATGGTTGAATGATTTGGATAACAAACACCAAATAGGAAACGCATAATTCCTTTATAGGAAACGAATAATTCTTTTAGGGAGATGAAGGTCATTCCCTTTAGTGTTTTCCCACCACTGTTCACCCAATGTCCACTTGTAATAAGCTAGTTAATTTGAGATATTAATGTGTATGCAACATCATAATCATATTTAATCTCACCATAATATGAAACATACATGTAAAAATCATTGTCTGTTTGTATGCATCTAAATCATAATATGAAATCAATTTATAGAAAGGTATCCAAGGCATATGAGTATTGTTCAATCCTAATAACTTGCGCATCTATATCTCATCAATAATAACATGAAACCAATGAATAACAAGGTAACCAATACATGCACATATTTTCAATCATAATATGAAACCAATCAATAACAAAGTATCCAATATATATAATCATTCAATGGTAAGATATATATAATCATTCAATGGTAAGATATTTAACACATGTACACATTATTCAATGGAAATGTATCCAACACATATACACATTATTCTATGGCACACTATCCAACACATATATACCTCATCCATCATAACATGAAACGAATCAATAACAAAATATCCAACTTAAATGGTCATTAAACACCTATAGACATCATTCCATTACAAGTAGTGTAGGGCAACATAGTCCCTACAATTCAAGTGGAAATTATGTTTTCAAAAAAATTGCAAATTGATATATAAAGTGGAAAAACTACATTTGTATTTCAATATTACGAGTCAAACAAATATATAATCATAATATATAAAACAATTCTTTAATAAATCATAATTGGGGTTATCTTTTATTCTATTATTATTGATATTATTATTTCTAGTTCATTGTTAATAAAACCTTAAAGAATACATGTTTTTAGTTTATTTCAACAACATATACACAAAGAGACAACTATTCTCTTTAAACTCCATGATACATTTAGGAAGATTATTTAGTTTGTGTCATTGATCTCCTTTAACTTAGAAAATATCTATTTATATAAACCACTTTAAATATTTTATTTTCTTCTTATAATGATATTTAACCTATAAACCCATTGCTTCATTTCCTACAAATTAGATAGTGCCATATCCACTCCATGGTAGTTAATTAGCAAAATTTTGCATTTCATACAAGATAATGAAAACCCTTTGAAAAGCAATGTCTATATGTATGTTAGATCTAGTCAGCCCTTTGAGAAGAAATGCCTATATGTATGCTAGATCTAGTTATCAAGTTATATGTTAAGAGAATCATTTTGAGGAATTTAGATTGCCTTTAACTCTTGGCCAATACAAATATTCTTGCTCCCTTGCATATCCATGGGGCTTTTAGTGAGTGCTCTTTAGCTCCAAAACATAATGATTAGTTGTAATGCAATATATGAAACATTTATCAAGAAAAACAAAAAATAGTTGATATCTGTCTAGTATTATATTTTATAGAAATGTTTATATATATATATATATATATTATATATATATATATATAATATATATATAACTTGGAAACTAGTATTTGTAAAAGGTAATGTGAAAAAGAGTATTGTGAATTATTTTATATATATATATATATATATATATATATATACATTCAGCCTAGTGCTGCCATGCATTTTTTGCACATTTTGTATTTCAGCTCTTTTCTTGGACTCATACATAACCCTTCAGATTAGGGGGGGAATGTTGGACACCTAATCCTCAATGGGTTAGTGTGGAAGCTGAATGGACAAAAGGGGTCCAAGAGACATTGGGATGTGAAACCCAACAGTCACATATTGTACTATAAATGTATATCTCTTGTTAATAAAAATTGTATTCTCATGATTTATCATTCATATTGTTCTTGCTCCCATGTGTGTGTTTAACATCTTAAATTAATTTTGGTTAAACTCGTTTAATCCGCAAGTTGAAGGGTTGGTCCCATCAATAATATCTTTGAGAATATAGTGAGCCAAGTTCTGAAAAATTTACTCATTTTTCATTGAGATTTTGGCTCCATGTGATTGAAATTTTAGCTTCTGAATCCTTGTATAAAAAACATTATAGCAAAAATTCCAAGATGGCTTGTTTGAAGCAACGAAATCCTATGATCCAAAGATCTGATATCAAACGTTATGTAACCAAATCACAAAATAGAAAACAGATAGATCAAAAACTTGAAAATATGCCTCTTTGAGGGGGAAACCTTATTTACATCACATAAATGAATAACTCTTGGATGATTCAAATGACAAGACCTCCTTGGTATATAAAGGAGTCTAAGGGGTTGAAATATAGTTAAGGCCTACATAACAATAATAATGTAAGGGCACAATAATAACAATAGTGGGATTCTATTGGGCACAACAATACAATATGGGGGATACACTAGTACTATAGAGACCTAACATATGGATTCTTCCTACACTTAATATGAATTTTTCATACTATAGGAGTGCATTAAAAAAAAATATTGTGTAAACTCAAGGGAAATATATGAATCAAACTTTTGTAACCTTTAAAAGTACATTATCCATCCTACATTAAAGAAAAATTGACAAACCTCTACATTACTTTTCAATTAAGATAAAACCATAGATTCATATCACATAGAGAATCTTCCCATGGTTAAACAACAAAATCCAATGCCAAATAGGCGGGAGAAACAACAAATACTATTCAATAGTATAAGGAGTATATCAAAAAGGTTTGCACAAGTTGGAAACCTGTAAAAATGTTTCGTTCCCTCTATCACGTTTAGATCTACCCATGCCCAAACATGCTAATAGTTTCCCTCTACTCTATGTCCCACATGCCATCTATATTGTATTCAATTCTCGAGGAAGCAACAAGGTGTTCCTTTATGCCCCTCATCCACCCCCATTAGATGCCACGTAAAAATAATTATTAATTATTAATTATGATTATCATTTTATTTTGTTTTATTTTTATTTTTATGTAAATGAGGTTTGCACCTCAAGAGATTTGATCCCTCTTGAGACTTGTGAGATCTAGAGTTAAAATGGATATTGGATGATTGATATTGATAACCATGGTATTAGTCTATGGTATTGGTGTACATTTGTTTCTTTTCTTAATTGGTCTACTCCTATATTGATACAAAAATATTATTACAGAGAGGCAGACGCCTCGAGAGTTCTAGCCAAGGAGTTGGCATTCTTACAAAAGACACTTGAAGTACTTACTAGAGGACCTACATATTGACTCACTTTAGGACTTGAGGTATCTGAAAACATTACACTCAGTATCATGATAGTGACCAAAAACTGACCCATACATTGACTAAGATTGACCTGTAAACAACTAGCTCTTAGACAAATGCCAAAATAAACAGGCTCCAACATGTAAGAAAATGCCACTGTCATAGTGGAAATCAACATATAGAGTTGATAGAGACCTGAATTTGGGAGCTTAAAAGCATGAAAAACTATGTATCCAGAGGGAAATGAACTTCTTCCTTCAGCAGCTGACCAAAACCCAAAGGCGCGGACTCGTTCAATCTCCATCCGAGGTTGTTGGTTGTTCTTCTACAATTCGGCACCCAAATTGGTCTGTGTCTTTGAATTCAGAAGGATGGGCCTCAGAACCTGAAGAGTCACCTCCTGCTGGTGCGCTTGGGCCGACGATTGCATTTGAATTCAAAATTGGTGAGCCGCCTAAATCTCTGCGCTGGAAGACATTCTGGTCTGCCATCTGAGGTTCTAGAGGAGCCCCAGGATTAACCTCCTCCGAACCCAAAACATCCTCGCACATCTCGACAGTAACTGACACGATGAAGGATGAGCTTCCTAGAGAACAGGGGATGCAGAGTCAGGTTGTATGCGAGTGAGAATGATGTGAACATACTTCTGTTGTGACTTGCCCTCTTCCCCTGCCCCTGCCACTTCTTGTTGCAGGATTTCTATTGCAGCAGAACTCCGAAGCTTTAGACGAGGGGTCCGAAGTGGTAGAGGAAGGCTGGTGGGAGACTTGACCACGAGAACTGCCCCGTCTGCACTCCATCCTAGTGCGTTCTCTTGGCATTTTAAGGAGAGCAGAAAAATCAAATGGAGAGGGAATGGCAAGAAGGCGGGTAAGGAGTAAGCACACTGGATATAATGGGGCTTGAGCACGCTGATAACTGCCAGCACCTTGAACCAGAGCCGAAGGGAAGCAAGGGATAAGGTTGACGCTTGAGGAACAGTAAGGAGCTGCCACGTTGATGAATCTGAAGGTGCGCGGAAGAGAAGCAGGAATGAGGTCCAGGCTAGGCGCCATCACAGATAAATCATAATCGAGGGAGGGCAGCGTTAATGCTGCATTTAATAAATATGTGTGAAACCATGTCTCCGTCCTCCTGCAAATCCATCTAGCGGTAGTGAGTGGCCACGCTCCCACCCTCCACGCCGCCTTCGTACCACTAGCCTGATTATTCACCCATATCCGGGATATTGGTGTACATTTGTTAGATGTGTGACCAAATTAAATTAAAATAAAAGACATGTATATTTTGGCTTCTTCATGCATTTAGAATATTAAAGAGGGAGTCAAATGAATTACAGTTGTTTAGGTACTCATATTGATAATATGTATAATTGGCCCATACTATTAATCCAAACTACTATTATTATTATTATTATTAAGCCCCCACCTTAACACAACATAATACCATGGTGAGAATATCATATAGTATTGTTTTCAGTGGATTGTGATCTAAATAAAAATTAGAAATACATCTAAATAAAAATTAGAATCATTTGTTATTTCTATAAAATTATTTGAAATAATTATATGAAAATTATAGATATAAATTATGTTATATAAAATTAGATTCATATTTATTGAATTATAAAAAGATGAAAATTATAGTCATGGATGATGTTAATTTTTTTTTTGTTTTGTTTTTTAATTAATAATAATAATGATAATAATGCATGAAAGTTTTATAAATTTATCATTTGTATTTTTAACTTTCCTTTTATCAATTTTTTTTAATGAAATAAAAGTTTATTCTTATTATTATCATGATAAACAACGGAGATTCTTTTATCAATTTTTTTTAATGAAATAAAAGTTTATTCTTATTATTATCATGATAAACAACGGAGATTTTTGTTTGTATTTTTGGTAACTTCAAAAGACCGATAAGATTAGAGTTTTTATTTGTGGTTGGTTCTTTTCTTCTATGTATGGAGTATAATAGCAATTTATGTTATGTTTTTATTTAGTAGTAATTTATTTCATTTAATACATTTTAGAATGAATTTCTTTTTTTTTTAATAATGAATAATATTTTCATAAAAAGTCATGGTTTAGTTATTTGAGATTAAAATATTAGATTTTATCTAGTGGATTTGGAGTTAAGATAGATTTAGGCCGTAGGATATATACTATATATATATATATATATATATACTATATATATAATATATAGATAGATAGATTATAGCACAATGACTTGATAACCATGGTATGGTGTATATTTGTTAGATATTTGACCAAATTAAATTAAAATAAAATATATGTAGTATTTTGACTTCTTTATGCTTTTAAAATTCTGTAAAAGGAGTCAAAAAATTACAATTATTTAAGTACATGATATTGATAATCTATGTAATTGACTGGTAAAAATAATCCAATTTTTTTCTTGTGTTATTGAAAAAAATATATATTTATATTTCTTATTCAAAAAAATTGATTACAAAGACAATTCACTTTACATACTTAACCAGGTCCAGATTGCTGCAACATTCTAAGATCCCAAAAACAGAGAACCCATATTTTTGCCTACTTACAATTATACTAAAAACATGCTGACTATATGTGGCAGTAGACTCCCAAATACTTGGTATATTTATATATAATTCACCATATTCAACAAATTTTTCCCCGCCCTGAAAAAAAAAACCCCCCTTTAAAAAGTCCCCTTTTTCTTAATTTTAAAAAAAGCAACCTTGGAATTTTGAACTTATCTGGGTATTTTTTCTTTCGACAGGTTCTGGAGCCTAATCTGTTCAACACACAATTATTCTCTGTCATTTGATTCCTCGCTTTATCCACACGCGCAACACATGCTAGAAATTTCAAGTGGAGTTCTTACCATAATTGAAATTCCACACATTGGTAGTTAAGTCACATGGCACGAGTTTTTGAATTCAGACTCGACCAATGATTAATTCGGTTTAAATTCGAAATTTTTTTGATGAGGTTCAAATGAAGTTTGTCATTAGGTTTATATATATATATATATATATATTTAATTAAATTAAATATAAGATATAATAGTATGAAGTTTATAGTAGTAAATATAAAAAGTGTTATCATGGATAAGAAATTTGTAAAGATATATTATAAGCTTGAGTTGTGATATAAAGTTATGAGTTTTAATCTATAGATTTGGTCGGTAGTTAAATTTTAAGGCTTCAAGGTTGAAGTTCCACTAACCTTATGACATAAGCTAGAGTTCAATTACAGTTTAGTGCCGATCCAAAACAGAATCCATTTGCTGGAACTAGAAAAATTCCTCCATAATTCCCAAAAAAAAAAAAAAAAAATTCTAGCTTCACATTCTCCTTTTTTGTTAGCCTAAATCCATCCTGATTTCACAACTATGAGCTATCAGTTAACTAATATTGCCCAATAGCTGATATATAGATTACCAGAAGAGGTGGAGTCTTATCCCTCCACTATGTTCCTTTTATAACCAACATTTTGCATGAATTCAGTTACCTTATATTGGGAGTTCACCATATTTCCATCCTTGACATGAGAGAGGATGATACTTAATACGAAGTGTGAGAGATCGTAGTCGGCCCTTACCTTATCTCGGGAGTTCACCATATTTCCATCCTTGACATGAGAGAGGATGATACTTAATACGAAGTGTGAGAGATCGTAGTCGGCCCTATCGATTGGCTTTGGGTTTTGAATAATATTGAATACCATAGGTCTATTAAATACTTTGATGATGGGACAACCTCCCCACTATCCAATAAATATTTGGTTATGAGATTGGATTAATGATATAATCATTCCTTAATTTCAATTTGGCTTTGTGCCAATATTGTTACTTTGTTTCGATAGCATGTCAACTTGGGAGTTTTGGCTTCTGTACATATCAAAAAATAGAGTGTGTAAAATGTTTTAATACCATCCAAATTATCTGCTAAATGACTGAACAATTTTCATGGCAAGAGACTTGGGCTTGCTTGGGATGACGAACAACCACCATTGAATTACAAAAAGCTGTCAATTTTTTTATATTTCTTATTTTTGCCCATTCCAACTCTTTGCTAGGTATTCTAGATATTTTACTTGATTGTTATTGTTCACCCCTAATTTTAGACGAAGTGAGTTTCAATTTTTCATTGAAATCCAATGAACTCTCCTATTTTTAGGACTTTAATATTAATTTAAAATACTATAACAAAATTATTTATTTTTTATATTAATTTTATTTTAATTATTATTATTTATTTTTATGTAATTTAATAAAACATATATAAGAGTTCTTAAACAGTAACTAATTAACCTTAATCTTTAATGGTGAGAGTGTCATATAATATTGTTTTCAATGGATTTCCTAAAAATGAGATAAAAGTATTTTATCATTTTTATTACTCTGAAAAATAATAGACATTTTTTTCTGGTTTTTTTTTTGGTATAGGCATGATCCTATTTACTTGTTTTTATTTGTTGTTGTTAGTTTGCTTATATTTAGGGTATGGAGTATAACAATAATTTACATTTTTATTTAGACGTTTGTATATGTTGATTTATTTTGTTTGAGATATATATGGGGATATATTTCAATTTCTCATAATAATATAATATTTTTGGAAACAATCAAGTTAAATGATGCAATATTTTGAAACAATCTGGTTATTTAATATTGAAATATCATATTTGATCCCTCTTAACACTTGATAAATGCAGAGTTAAGATGGATTTAGGCTGGTAATATATATATATAATTTTTAGGCAAATGATATTGATAACCATAGTATTAATCCATGGTAAATGGATAGATTTTACATATGTGTAGTATTTTGATTTTTTCACTATTTTAATATGTTAAAGAGGGAGTCAAATAAATTTCATTTGTTTAGCACATAATATTGGCAATCTATATAATTTGGCCATGATATTAATCCAAGATATTATCACTAAACTAAATTATAGATATAAATTGTTTTATATGAAATTAGATTAATATATTATTGAATTGTTGTTTTATATATTAATTCATATACATTATTTTTTATTTTTCTGAAAAAAACAATAATAATGATTCTTTGTGATTAGTACATTTTTTTAATTAATAAATAATAATGATTAATGAAAGTTTTATAAATTTATCATTTACATTTTAACCTTTTTTAATCATATTTAAAAATTATAGAAAATCTTAAAAAAGTTTTTTTAAAGAACAATGACAATGATTAATGAAAGTTTTATAAATTTATCATTTGTATTTTTAATTTTTTCTAATCATGGTTTTAGATCAAACAATTTTTTTTGCTTTCACATTTTAGAGTATTAGTAATTTAGTTTTTATTTATTGTTTGTTTTCCTATATGAGAATTTGGAAATCATATTTTTATACTGAGTTTAAAATTAATTTAAAATTTTGTTGAGAGAATATCTTAATCTCCATATCTATATTTAGAATGAATTAAATCTAACACCAAATATATAATTGTGATATAATTGAATTAAATATGCAATAAAAAGAAATTTGTAATAATACCTCTTCAATTTAAATTTCTTTATTGATATCAGAAAAGGCACTTAACACCTTCACGGGAGAGCCAAGAAATGCGACATAGCCTTGAATTTATTGCTATCTAAATATATTGGAGTAGGAGATTGTCTTGCGGCACGCACTTAACTCCTTCACGGGAGAGCCAAGAAGATGTGACATAGCCTTGAATTTATTGCTATCTAAATATATCACAGTAGGGGATTGTCTTGTGTGGGGGTATTTGTTGCAAGTAAATTTTATTAAGTGTTACGTATGAGTTGTTAAAGGGTGGCCTGCCTGGTTGGGATCTACAAAATAGATTAAGGTAAGAGATTGTGTTGTGTGGAGTATTTGTTGCGAATAAATTTTATTTTGAGCTTTGACCTAAGTTGTTAAATGGTGGCATACCTGGCATGCATGGCTGGGATCTACTAGCGACGATGCATGTGGCATATGGCTGAAAGCCGATGCATCACTGCATAGCAGATTGTGAAGACTAAATGAGATTGAATCCATAAAATATTAAGCAAGGTGACTATGTATCAATTTGACTGTGAGCGTTTGAAGGGTACGATAACCTGGCGACTCTAGCTTTGGGATTTTGAGTTCAAGTGCGATGAGGGTTAAATGGTTGGACAGTTACAATTTCACCGTTATTATTATGTTTTTTTAATTATATGTTGAAACGGTAATTGTAAGTTCTAATTTATGGGAGAGTCATATCAATGGTTTTTTAATTATATGTTGAAATGGTAATTGTAAATTTTAATCTATGGGAGATCTAGATCAATCTTTGTAGCTTTCATTATAACACTAAAAGTAAATCCAACTACCTGCAAGTTGATATATTAAAATTTTATGATTTTAGTAAAGCTAGAGTCTCATGCCATCAAGGCATCCACCACAGCAGCCTGTGTACTCAATGAAATATGAAACCAGTGTACTCAAAAAAATTTGAACTAAAATCTCCCAAATTTCACCAAATAACTTTACCGTCAAACCACATATCACTATACCAAGTAGCCTTACCATCAAACCACTTATCACTTTACCATGATGTATCACTGTACCATGATTTGTGTGGTCATTACAGTTCGTTATGTAATGTGCATAAAGGTTTTTGGTCTTTTCGTAGGTTTTTTGTTATTCTGTTTGTGGCGTTCTAGGCAACCCTTATCCCGATTGCGATTGCAGATTCCAGAACCTGCTTACATGGCTGCTGTGGTCCACCTCTCCGTTACATTGACGGACATCTGCATTAATTACGCGTGAATTATTAAAAAACTCTAAAATATCTCTGCAAAGTGGATGATGGAATACATGGAGGCTTGGAGCATACAGCCGCCAAGTGGATGATGGAATAGATGGAGCACACAGCCGCCGCGGTTTTCCAGAATGACCATCGACATCATACAGCCACCACGGTTTTGCCGAATGACCATTAACATAAATATTTTTAGAGCATCTTACTTCTATGGTCTTACAATGACATCCATGGAGCATCCGGCCCCGTCTCTTCAATTTTCGAAAAGCAATCCCGTCCATTTCAAATTTGAATTTTGAATAAATTTTAAAAACTCCACATCGCGGCTTCCACGAATACCCTAAAACCCGTCCTTTTGCTAAGTGTTCCATCATGTTAAACAGATATGGTTAACGAGAAGAAATGGAAAACAATAGGAAAGATAAATCATTCAATTCAATTTTTATTCACAAAAGATGTACATTTATAGTACAATATGGTGACCCTTGGGATTCACATCCCAAGGTCCCTTGGACTGCTTGTCCATTCGGCTTCCACGCTAACTCTTTAGGATTAGGTGTCCAACATTCCCCCCCTTAATCCGAAGGGTTATGTATGAGTCCAAGAAAAGAGCTGTAATACAAAAAGTGCAATAATGCATGGCAGCACTAGGCTGAATGTGCTCTATGAAATGTTGGTAAAACAGGGCGGTGGTTTAAGGATAGCCACCAACACTGGAACGCTTAGTGCAGTTCCCGGAACTCTTCCAAACTCGCAAGAAGCTGTAAGTCTTCTGCTAGAGGAAGTGATCCTATTGTTTCAAAGAGGGAAACCTTCAACCATAAAAGGGAGGTCTCACCCCGCATAAAAGGTAAAACTTCAACCTGTAAAGGGAAGTCTCAACCTGTGATGGTTTAAGGATGACCAACAACTCTGGAATGCTTATGCAATTCCTAGAACTCTTCCAAAACTGGCAATAAGCTGTAAGTCTTCTGCTAGAGGAAGTGTTCTCAATTTTGTCTCCGGAACTCTTCCAAAACTAGCAAGAAGCTGAAGTCTTTTGCTAGAGGAAGTGTCCCACATCGCCAACTGAAGGCATGTTCAGGCATCTTTGTCTCTGGCTACAACTCTGAAACTG
>APFE030464406.1:2929-110318 GCA_000404065.3 Pinus taeda | reverse complement strand
AATACTTGTGGATGCACCAGTGCACCAACTAACTGTTAGTCCTTTATTAGTTCCACAAACAATTAGAACTAATTTAACTGACCATAACTTAGTAAATTGAGTTATCTAATTACAACTCAATTTAAACTCATACTAGACCCCTAAAATTTAGGGAGAACATATAAATGACTACAGAAATACTTCTAACTTGAAATTCCTAATCTAATTAAGTTAATTAAACTTAATTAACTATTTACAAGTTGCTATGAGAATAGAATTCGATTTTAATTCTCAGTTTAATTTAAGGACATATTAGACTAGAATTTCTTATTGCTAGTTCTCAAGACTCCCTTGATGAGGCTTATCATTAGGTAAAACATATGGACCTTAACACACGTCCAAGCTTACTAAAATCAACTCTTCTCATAATTCCTTACATGTTTAAATTATTTTTTGCTTAATGAGATGAGTAAAAGTAAGATGTTATGTCTAGTGGTCTAATGTGCATTGCTTGCAGGATTTTGGGAGAAAATTATGGAAAATTATGGCTAATTAAGGTGCAGGAACTAAAATGAGATAGGAAGCAGAGATGATAGGATATGGATATTCCTTAGTAAATCCTGACTCATTCGAAGATCCCTCAATCAATCACACTAGCTCGGAGTTCCAGGTAGCTGAGTCATGAGGATCACTGGCAGCCAAGCCAGTGATAGTTAAGAACCAGCTTATCTTGAGATTGGGAGAAAATCCTCCCTAGATTTAAGGAATTTGTTGGAAACTTTAGTTGTATAAATAAGTAGGCCTAGAGCCTCATTAGGATTTGTATTTTTTATGGAAGATAGCTAAATACTTTTGAGTTGTGGGATTGTGACAAAACATTGTTATGTATTTTTTTATGTGTTAAGGAAATGAGCATTCCCTTGATCCAACTTAGAGGGTTGAATCTCTTGGGTTAGGGCCCAACCCTAGTAACATAGGTTCCTCTTACTGTACTTGTATGCTAATGTTACTTCATATATTCCTTGTTAAATTGATTTTGGCATGGTTACATTGTAAGTATTGGTGAATTTGATTAGTTTGCTTCCATTTGTGCATAGCTTTAAAAATCGCTTTAGAGAGGTAAAGACATACCAAAAAGGATGATAACTAGTGGATCTTGCCTCATTCCTCCCTTTAGGGACCATGGTTTGAGGAAAAAACCCTCATTCAGCCCAAAAAGATAGAATTTGGGTTTCTTATGAAATTTAGGGTTTTTTTTACTAACTAGGTCAGCATCTTTCAGTTTTCAAAGATAGGTTGCAGTTGTCATTTCTGATATCTTTAGATTTGAATTAGATTTCATGGTGTTTTCACAATAGGTTGCAATAATTTCCATGCATGAACTAGGCAAATAAATGATGAAATTCAGTTTTCCTATTTTGATGTAAACCTTTCTTATTTTGACATGTTTTATGGGTAAATTCCAACAATGATGTGTATATTGCAGGAGTTTCAATAGTGCAAGAAGACCTCATATTAGAAGCCTCAGCCTGACCTTACCCATCCATGATTTCTAGAAGCCACTAAGTCCATAATCCGAGTTATCATTTCACAAGGACAGTTTTCTTGTTGAGAAAATCCAGCCATCATACAACTTTGGTTTGAGATTTGAGGGAGTCTTAACCACTTTCTTGCTTTATTCCTTCCATCACTCACCTTCCCTAAGCCTCGTACCACTATCCAAATCACTCATGATTTTGGCCTAATTCTGTAGGAAAATAGGGGATCCTGTAGGTGCTTTATGACATCATGTAGGGTGACCTGTAGTGGCCTATTTTGAGCCCGATTTGTGAGAAATGCATCACAAAGCTAGGAGAAGACCCCTACTTGCTTCCCAAGCCATCTAACCCATCAAAACCATCTCTCTCCACACCTAACCCACCTTCCATACAATCGATAAGGATTAGCATTCATGTTTTCACAAAAAAGACAAAAAGAAAAAGGTTGTTATGCTTATTCATATGCATAGTAGTTAAGTATTTGATCAGACTAGATTACATGCTTGGGTTAGTTAGGGTTTCACATGTGTTAGCTTAGAATTATTCTGAAGCGAGGTATATTAAAAAATATTTAGATGAGTTGTGCATTTTAAGCATCTATTTCAATCTTTATTTACTGCAGTAGGTAGCATTTCAATTCACTCAATTAGGGTAAAATTCTCCTTTCTCAATTGGAAATCAAACTTCTTCTAAATAAATAGAAGCCTAGTTTGAGAAAACCTAGTGGTCTATCACCCAGCTTAGTAGTGACAAAAGAGTGGACCCATTGCATCTATTTGTGTATACAACACTATCACCTCCAAGTTTGTACAAACCCCAGGTTGATGAAGTAAATTTGGTAGCCCCAGGAGTTGCAGCATTCTTACTGCAATACTGGTGCTCATCACTTTTTGGCATCGTTTCCGAGGAGGTGTCTAGGTAGATGCGATTTCTTCTTTCTTTCTTCCATTTATTATCTCTTTCATTCTGTTATTAGTTTCATTTTTTCAAGATATTTGTAAGTTGGTTTGCTTTCCTTTCCATTCTGCAATTGATTTCATTCAACAGTTAGTTTCAATTCAATTGTCTTTCCTATTCTGCAATTATTCTTAAAGCTTGAAAACAAAACAAAACAAAATACTTATTTCATGCCTCATAGTAATAGGGATAACTAAGGAAAATTTCTACCAAATACCCCCACCACTTCAAACAACCAACCTTCCCTCTTCTCTGGTGGCTGTGAATTAGAGGAACCCTTAAGCGAACAACCTAAGATTTTTGAAGAGCCTATAGAAGAAGAAGAAGAACCCATTCCAACTGACATAATGGCTGAAAATATAAATCAAAGTGGAGATAGATAAAGGATTGTGTGTGCTTTTCCCATCAAAGAAACCAATGGGGATGCCAAGATGAAAAAAATAAGCCCCTCTCCTCTTCCTCACTTCCATGGCTTGGCCTCAGAAGATCCAAATACTTTCTTGTTTGAATTTGTTGTCATATGAAAAACTTATGACTACACCACAGATGATCAGAAGTTGAAATTATTCCCATCCACTCTCAAGGATGCAGCTTTGTGTTGGTTCATGGGTTTACCTAGGGATAGTATCACCACCCGGGCTCAGATGCAACAAGATTTCAATAAAAATTATAAGGACTAATGTAGGTCCAAAGACACCAAAGAGGAAATTTTTAGATTGACCTTGGGGCATGACGAGTCCTTAGAGGATTATGAGGAAAGATTCCATCTCAGCTATAAAAGGGCCAGGTGCACACTTGACCCTGAGTCACTTAAGTTATTCTACTTAGGGGGATCAGGGAAGATCTTCTGGATACCCTAAACCTATTATCAAGAGGGGACATCTACCAAATACCCTATGAGGATATCAGGACTGTTTTTAAGAACCATTCTAGGGCAACTAGGAAAAAGGGTAGGGTTAGTCAGACAATGGCCAACTCATCCTCTTCCAACACATCCATAAAAAGTGAAATTGGAAGCATGTTGGAAGATTTTAAGAGTGAAATGATGAAAACCCTTGCCCTAAATATGGACACTATTCAAATCAAGAGGAAGCAGGAGGAAGAAGAGAGAGCATTGGCAATCTTCTGCCCTAGATGCACAAGGAGGTACCCTAGGAATGAATTTCCATTAAACCTTATAGAAATCTGCTCGATCTGTGAAGAAAACTACTCCATAGAAAAGTGCCCTTCTTTGCTTGGACTAAAAGCTATGTATCAAGGAACTGAAAGAGTGACTAAACAGCTCTTATACATAAATCAAAGGAGGCCCAACCATACCAGCAAGGCATGCAAGGGTCATCCTATGCATTTTAAAACCCTAACAAAAACACATCCATTCCCCCTTGGGCCCCCCCTTCTCATACCTACTGGTCTACACCTTCCTCCTAGTCATTTTCACCTCAATACCATTCCCAGCTAACCACCCAGTCATTTCATCCATATACACCTCCACAACCTCAGTGGAATCCAGCACCCCAGGGGTGGAGGCGTTGATACAACAATGCCCCAACTTTATTGCCTTCGCCTCCTACTCAACCACAGCTTTTACACCCTCCTCCACCTAAACAACCTCAGATGCCTGCCTAGCGAAACCCAAACCCAAACAATAAACAAGCACAACAGGTCTACAGTGGAGAGACATCTTACCCTGCTTATGTTATGGAAATCCAAGAAATCAACCTTAGATCTGAGAGAGTTCTTCCAGATAATCAACTTCCATCTCCACCTAGGGACAGTAAGGAGAAAAAAGAGAAAAGTATTCCTAGAGTGAATCCACCATCCTTTCCTGAAATATTAACTCATCTAATCCAACCTATCCCAAAAGAGAATGAACTTCTGGGTGAATTGAAAATTCTATGTGTCAAAATCCCACTTCTCCAAGCTATTAAGGATGTACCTATTTACAACAAATTGATTAAAGAGAAGTGTTTTAAACATCCAGGGAGGAGAAAAAGGGATACCCTGACCATTAATGTCAATGCATTGTTGTCCAACTTAATGTTTGTATAGGTAATTTTCCCAAAGTATTTAAACCCTGGAAGCCCTGTAGTACACGTACACATTAATGGCACCATTGTCCCACATAACTTGATTGATATTTGGGCTGCAATTAATGTAATGACTGAGGACATCATGCTCAAGTTGAATCTCTAGGGTTCATTAAGAAAGACCATGACAGTCTTGCAACTTGCAGACTGATCCACAGTAGCCCTTGAGGGGATTATTGATTATGTGATGGTCTTCATTGACTCCTAGGAGTACCCTGCAGACTTCTTAGTTCTCCATCCTAAGACCAAATTTAATGGTTGTTCTCTCATACTTGGGAGGCCTTGGTTAGCCATTGTCAATGCATATATCATCTGCAGAGCTAGAAACATGGCTATCAAAAATGGGCATCTGTCCAAGCAGTTGGTCATGTACCCTCCTTCTCATCCATCTCTAGAACATGACTTACCTTTATGGATAGAAGAGGAGGAGGAAGATGAAGTCTAGTCTGCCCAACTCTCTACCCTAGAAGCTACCATGGGAGGAGGACAGCCTGATGAAGATGATTTTATTGAACAAATCCTCCAAAATCCAACTCCAAACACTTTGTCTCTACATGAAGTAGTGAAGGAAACCAATAAAAACCATCATATTGATCTATACTTAGCTAATTCAAACCCTATTCGTGTCAAGACAATAGAATTCGTCCCTGAAAGAACACTTAAAATCAACCCCTCTCTTTCTGTACACGAAGAAGAAGAGTTATGTAATATGCTAACAGAGAATTTGGATGCCTTTATTTGGAATTACAAAGAGATGAAGGGAGTGCACCCCTCAATGTGTACTCACCACATTTATATCAAAGAAGGTTGCAAACGAGTCTGACAAGCCCAAAGCAGAATGAATCTAGCTCTCAAGGATATAGTCAAAGAAGAGTTGAAAAATTTGTTGGATGCAAGATTCATCTACCCTATTGCGAACATTAAGTGGGTGTCTCCTTTTGTGTTGGTTCCAAAGAAAAATTGGAAGTGGACGATTTGTGTTGATTACAGAGAGTTAAACAAAGCAACAAAGGACCATTTCCCTCTACCTTTCATTGACCAAGTGTTAGATGGCTTGTCAAGGAAAACATTATTCTCTTTCTTAGATGGGTTCACTGGGTATAATCAAATCCAGATTAACCCAGAGGACTAGGATAAAACTACCTTCACCTTTCATTTGGGTACTTTTGCTTATAGGGTCCTTCCTTTTGGTCTATCCAATGCCCCTGCCACTTTCCAGAGGGAAATCCTGAGTATCTTTACAAAGTTATTCCATGATGTAGTAGAACTTTATATGGATGACTTTACACCCTATGTGTGTGATTTCCAGGAGACTCTCTCTAACCTGGGTAATGTGCTGAACAAATGCATTGAAATGAACTTATCCCTTAGTCCCGAAAAAATTGATTTCTTGATGACTGCAGGGACTATTCTAGGTCACTCAGTATCCCAGGAAGGACTACAGGTATACCCAAATAAGATAGCCATAATCAAAAGGGTCTCAACTCTGCAAAAACAGAGGGTTGTCAGAATTGTTTTAGGTTTAACCAGATACTATAGGAGATTTATAAAATATTTCAGCAAGTTAGCTTCTCCTTTATTTGATTTATTGGACAAAGACTCCGAATTTTTATGGTTAGAAAGTTGTCAAGAAGCCTTGGACACCCTAAAGGACAATTTGACTATTGCACCTATTCTCTGAGGCCCAAATTGGGCTCTTCCTTTTCATATACATGCTTATGCCTCTCACAAAGCTATAGGAGTAGCTCTAGGCCATATAGATGATAATCTACCTTATGCCATTTACTTCATCAAGAATCTGTCGAAAGTCGAGCTCAACTACACAGTGACTGAAAAAGAGCTCCTAGCTGTTGTGCATTCATTGAATAGTTTAGACATTACATTACTAGTTACCAAACATTTTTACATACTAACCATGCTGCAATTAAATACTTGATGAATAAACTTGATCTCAATGCTCGGATTATTAGATGGTTACTTTTATTGCAATAGTTTTATTTAATTATTATTGATAAGCCTGGCAAGGAGAATGTTGTTGCAGATTTTCTATCCAGATTGATTTTTCCTACAGGGGAGGAAGGAATGGTTGATGATAAGTTACCATATGAACATTTATTCACCATTTTAGTTTTGTCTCCACAGTTTTCTGACATAGCAAACTACTTGGTGTCTACATAGTTTCCACCAAACTTGTCCTCCAAGGAAAATAGCAAGATCATAAGAAAGAGCACCCTATTCACTTGGATTGGGGGAAATTTATTCAAGCTAGGTCCGAATAAAATTCTAAGAAGATGTGTCAGGGAGGAGGAAGTCTTCGACATCCTTCTGGCTATAGGTTTTAACCCCATACACAAATTACCTACATATGAATTCTAAAACACAGAAAATAAACAATGCAAGATCATAACACATAAAACACATATACACAGAGATTTCCCCTCGATCCCAAAACCAGGACTACCAGCTTGATTTTTCCTCATCTTCCTTTCAATGTTACAATACATATTTATACATGCCGAAGCATCGAATACCATGGACCGAAAACCATTGTGTCCAAAACCATGGACCAAAAACCAGCACATCCAAAAAACATGTGCGAAAATCATGCACAAAGCCATAGGTGGGTCTGCCCAACCTAACATAGGGTCCAAAACCAAATTTTTTTGTGGCGCTGCCCCAGACCCCATAAAGTGGGGTTATGGGTACCCCCTGTGACCTCCCCCCCTCTAACCCCTGGTTAACTACACGGGCTAGTTGTGGAAAGAATATAACACAATCCAACATTCTCCCACTTGTTGTTTTCTTTCCACAGGGGGCCACAAGAAAGCTTAGCCATTTATCCAGCCCTGCAACACCCATTGTTTCTCTACACCAAGAGAACTTCTTAGAGCTCATAGATTTTTTCAATGCATCTACAGTATTCTTCAAAATGTTCACCTTTATCACCAACACCTTTTTGTCTTCTATCATATCCCTCACAAAGTGATACTAAACATCAATGTGCTTTGTCTCTTAATGATATGCGGGGTTATTTTCCAAGAAAATTGCACTTTGGCTCTCATAATCTATCCTTATAGCTTCCTGTACTAACCCCATACTTGAACACAATCTCTGCAACCAAACTGCTTCCTTGCCTGCATGAGTGGTTGCCATGTATTCTGCCTCTGTAGTTGATAGTGCTACTACATATTGTTTCTTACTCATCCAATTGACTGCACCTCCAAATAGGTTAAACACATACCCACTTGTAGATATTCTCTGATCCAGATCTCCAGCCAAGTCTGCATCAACAAAGCTATGAATATCCAACACTCTGTCCAATCTTGGTATTCCTTGCTAGCACAAACCATAATCACTATTGCCACGCAAATACCTGAAAACCCTCTTCATTGTTGTCCAATGCTCCTTTCCTAGTTTTGACATAAACCTGCTCAATACTCCCACTGCATGTGCAATGTTTAGTCTAGTACATACCATTGCATACATTAGGCTACTGAATGCACTTGCATATGGAACACGGGACATGTCCTCTTCCTCTTCTTGTGTCTTGGGACACTGTTCAACAGATAACCTCACACCTACAGGAATACGAACCTTCACCGACTTACTATCCTGCATATTAAACCTCTGTAGTATTGTCTCGACATACTTCCTCTGGTTTAACCAGAGATTCCTCTTTGCCCGATCTCTTTTAATTTCCATGCCCAAAATATAGTTTGCAACACCAAGATCTTTCATGTCAAATTTGGAGGACAATTGGGTCTTCAAACCCTAGATAATTTCTTTGTCATTTCCAACCAGCAACATATCATCCACATACAAGACCAAATAAATAACATGGTCACCAATTAATTTAAAATACACACAGTGATCTGCTTTGCTTCTGGTGAAGCCAAGTCCCCGTATAAATGTATCAAATTCCTAATACCAAATCCTTGGTGATTGTTTTAACACATACAGAGACTTCTTTAACTTGCATATTAGTTCTTTCTTACCCTTCACCACAAAACCTTCAGGTTGATTCATGTATATCTCCTCTTCCAGATCCCCGTGAAGAAATTTTGTCTTCACATCCATCTGTTCTACCTCAAAATAAAAAGAAGCAACAACAAATAAAAGTAATCTAATAGAAGTTACCTTGGAAACAGGAGAAAAAATATCACCAAAATCAATTCCTGACACCTAGGAATAACCTTTTGCTACCAACCGAGCTTTGTATTTCTCCACTTTTCCTTCTCCATTTGTCTTCTTCTTGAACACCCATTTGCTGCCAATGGGTTTCCTTCCAGCCAAAAACTCCACTAGATCCCAAGCCTCATTTTTGTGCAAAGATGACATTTCATCAACCATGGCCTCTTTCCAGAGTTTTCATCCTCTGAATCTACTGCTTCTTTCATAGTTCTGGGATCATCATCAGTAATAGATCAAGCAAAATTTGAATAGAAAGCATATGGACTATACCTTTCTGGCTGCCTTCTTTCTCGAACTGATCTTCTTACACTCAGATTTTGTGGCTCTTCATCTTCTAATTCCTCCTCTGCTGTAGAGTCTAATTCTTCCTCCTTTAGCTCAAACTCTATCTTCTCAGGTTCCTTTGGTTGAACTTCATGTTTAATAACATATTTCACCTCTCTAAACACCACATCTCAGCTGTACACAACCTTCTGTGTGACTGGGTTCCAAAGCTTATAACCCTTTAAACCATCCTTATACCCGATAAAGATGCACTTTTCAGATTTACTATCCAACGTGGTTCGTTTCTCCTTTGGAACATGTACATATGCATCACATCTAAATACCCTCAGATGTGAAAGAGAGGGTTTCTTACCAGTCCATACCTCTTGTGGAGTCTTATCCTCCAACGCTGATGAAGGTGACCTATTGACCAAGTAACATGCAGTATCCATTGCTGCTGCCCAGAATTCCTATCCTAACCCAACACCACTGAGCATGCTTCTTGCCCTTTCCATCAATGTCTTAATCATTCTTTCTACAACTCCATTTTGTTGAGGTGTATATGGAGTAGTCTTCTACTGTGATATACCACACTTCTTACAAAATTCTTCAAATTCCTTGGTACAAAACTCTCCACCATTATCTGTCCTCAGCACCTTTATCTTCTTCTCTATTTGATTTTCTATGAGAGCCTTAAATTAAACTTGTCAAAGACTTCAGATTTCTTCTTAAGGAAATATATCCATATATTCCTTGAGAAGTCATCTATAAGTGATACATAGTGCATAGACTTACCTAGTGATAGAACCTTCATAGGTCCAAACACATCATTGTGCACAAGCTCTAATATCTGTTTCGCCCTCTTACTACAAGAGGGGAAACTCAACAGATTATGCTTCCCATATACACAATTTCACATAAATCAAAATCCAGAGAGCTATTACTCATACCTTTACCATGAAGTATTCGAAGGCCCTCTCTCCAATATGTCCAAGCCTTTGATGCCACAACATGGTCTTCTCTACAGAGACCACTAGATTTTCTTCTCCAATTTTAGGAACCACGAAACTATTACACCCATCAACAACTGTGCCACCTTGCAGCTTGTACAAAGTTCCAATCCGAACTCCCCACATCAATACCAATGCTCCTTGAACCATCTTGCAGGTATCCTTCTTGTATACTATTTTTACACCTGCATCATCCAACTTCCTTATAGAAATCAGATTTCTGGCCAATGCAGGAATATGCATAACACTCGAAAGTGTTCTAACCCTTCCACATTGCAGCTTCAACTTTATTTTTCCGTGACCAATGATTCTAGTCTTCCTATCATCCCCTAAGAAGACATCACCACCATCGTATTTCTCATACTCGTGGAATCACTCTCTGTGATTTTATTTGTGTACTTGAAGAAGCCAAGTACACATCCCCACCTTCATCTGAGGTGGTTTTTGCCTCTGTAGAAGGAGCATCATCAGATCCCTTTCCTTTATTAGGAGCTTTAGATTTACAATCCCTTTTGTAGTGCCCTTCCCTTTCACATTTGCAGCACACCAACCTTACAAGTTTTCCTGGAGATTTGGATCTCCCTCTAGATTTAGATCTCCCACTCGATGACTTATTTTTATTTCTGTTCTGGGACCGTCCTCGTACAGGCAAGGCATCACCATTCTGGATCTCCATATTTTTCCATCTCATCTCCTCCATTAGCAAGGCTGAGACTATTTCATCAAACTACAAGGCAATTGCATTGCTACCTATTGCAATAACCAGACTATCCCATGAATCTGGTAAAGAACACAACAAACTAATGCACTTATCTTCATCTGAAATTTTAATATCAATATATGCTAACTGACTTACCACAGTATTAAATGCATTTAGATGCTCTATCACCAAGTCTCCATCTTTCATCCTCAAGTTATACATCTTTTTCCACAGGAACAGTTTATTCACCAGAGACTTAGATTGGTACAAAGTCCCTAACTTGTCCCATAAAGCCTTCATTGTAGCTTCCCTTGATACAATAATACTGAATCTGAGACACACAATCGTATTGTGCTCTTTGCCTTCTGATCCAATTACTTCCATTCTTCATCGGACACTCCTGTTGGTTTAGTAATTGGATCTACTGTGATCCACTGATCTTTATCCACCAACAGATCCTCCATCTTGAGTTTCCACAACTCAAAACTCTGACCATTAAATTTCTCGATCTCTATCTTTCCACTACTTGTCATCTTCTTTCACCACTAGAATTGATCTCGCAGATCTCCCATTGAATAGGGTCTACCACAGGCTTGAGCGAAACCCCTCATCAAAAAAGGCGTCCCCTTGAAGCCAAAAATGCTCTGATACCAAATGTAGGTTACAAAAATTACCTACATATGAATTCTAAAACACAGAAAATAAATAATGTGAGAGCATAACACATAAAACACATATACACAGAGATTTTCCCCTGGATCCCAAAACCGGGACTACCAGCTTGATTTTTCCTTATCTTCCTTTCAATGTTACAATACATATTTATACATGATGAAGCATCCAATACCATGGACCAAAAACCATCGCGTCCAAAACCATGAACCGAAAACCATGGCATCCAAAAAACATGTGTGAAAATCATGCACAAAACCATAGGTGGGTCCGCCCAACCTAACATAGGGTCTAAAACCCCATAAAGTGGGGTTACTGGTATCCCTCAAACCCCCTGTGACCTCCCCCCCTCTAACCCCTGGTTAGCTATGTCAATTAGTCATGGAAAGAATATAACACAACCCAACACTAGCATGTCATGATGGGCCTTGTGGAGGTCACTTTTCAGCCAAAAGAACAACATTCAAGGTATTTCAAGTTGATTATTACTGGCCCACTCTTCACCAGGATTTGAGGAGGTATACTAGTCAGTGTGATCGGTGCTAAAGGATGGGGAAACTTACCCCAAGGGATGAAATGCCTCTGTAACCTCAAGTGACTTTCGAGCCATTTGACAAGTGGGGTGTGGATTTCATCAGGCCCATTGACCCTCCATCCAAACAGAAGTAGTACATCATTGTGTGCACTAACTACTTAACCAAGTGGGTTGAAGCCAAAGCTAGCAAAGCAACAAAAAAAGAAAAGGTGGTTGAATTCTTAAGGGAAAATGTGTTTTATAAGTCTGGGTACCCTAGAGAATTGGTCACTAATCAAGGCAGTGAATTTACATCTCACATGATTGAAAATTTGTTAAGCCAACACAAGATCAAGCACATAAAATCCACTCCTTATAGCCCATAGGCTAATGGGAAAGCGGAGGCAACCAACAAAGCATTGAAAGGTATTCTGACCAAGGTGATTAGCAGCAGCAAAAAGTACTCAGTAGACAGATTAGTTGAAGCCACTTGGGCCTACAATACCACCTGGAAGACCACCATTGGGTTCACTCCTTATGAGCTCATCTACAAGAAGAAAGCCCTGTTGTTCATTGAATTTGAATACAACACCTTAAGAATGGCAACACAACTGCATGTAGATATCACCAAGGAACAACAAGAAAGATTGATCCAGCTGAATGGGTTAGATGATTTTAGGATGTAGGCCCTCCTGCACACAAAGATGACTCAAGTTCAAAAGAAAATATGGCACGGCAAGAATATAAAAGACAAACAACTTCAAGAAGGTGATTGGGATTGGTTGTATGATTCCCAGTACAAGGATTTTAAAGAAAAGTTAAGAACTAGATGGTTAGGGCCTTATGTAATAGAAAATTGTCATGATAATGGTGCTATACATATAAGAACCATTGATGTAGAGATTATCCCTTTGCTTGTCAATGGATATAGATTATAGATCTACAAGAAGCCCTTTCCAAAGAAATAACTCATCGACATTAGCAAGATAGTGATGGTGTTAGAGAAAGTCTCAGCTTCCACCCCACCAAGTCCTTGAAGAAGGAAAAAGAAAGAAAACAAAAAAAAAACAAATAAAGAGACTTAGGTGAAAACCTCCATGAGGTACCTAAGTCCTACTATTGGGTTGAAAACCTCCTGAGGCAGCCCAAGGGTGTTTTAAAAAATGAAGGGAAAAATAAAAATATCTCTGGGTGAAAACCAATTTTGAGGCACCTAGGGCTACAACTAGGATGAGAACATCCTTGGAGGTAGACTAGTTGGTTTACAAAAAAAGAGAAAAGATACAAAAGATGGAAATTTTGTTTTGCAAGTCAGCAAGAGGAGGATAAGCACAACATGAAAAGGATAGCAGGACATACAAGAGCCATGTTTTAATCCACCTATCTCATATCTTCCACTATTCACCAATTATTCCATTTATAAACCCCTCCAGCTCATTTCATTCAAACTCTTTGTTTTCTACAAGATTTCCAGTAATCCTACTGGAGTTTCCTATAGGAATGATAGTGACCTTGAAAACCACAAGAAGGACAGTCTGAGTGCAAGGTGATGAAACAAGCCTGTGTCTGGATGAAAAACCATTTACTCCACCACACCATAGCCATTACTTTCATCACAATGTCACTCCTACATCCATCAAAGAAATCAATTTCAAAAAAAAAATAGAGATTACAAAAAAAGAAACAGGAAGAGAAAAAAAACAGAAGAGAGAGAGAGAAGAGGGAAAGAGGAATCATATCCAGAGGCAACATCTCTCACCTACCATTCCCTACCACCCTTCTCCACTCATTTCAAAAATACCTAATGCTTCAGAGTTGAGAAAAAAGTATGAAATTTTAAGGGAGAGGCAACTACAGGACATCCTATAGGTATCCTGTAGGAATTCCTGTAACCTATCCCACAAATAAAACCACACACTTTGCAACCATCTTCAGAATAAGGACTCCAAGGATGAATAAGCTCCTCTAGAGCTCAGCAGCAGAAATAAGATCACTAGCAACAAGGTCCAGTGCCTGCACATCAAAATAAACAAGCATCAAAAGAAGCAAATACATAGAAAAATATGCAACAAAAACATAGCAAAGAGGCACCACTCTCCAGCATGCATCATAAACAAAGCACCTTACCCATAGGTATGTCATATTACTCATGCTTTCTCATTAGTATGATATGATCAAAACTATAGGATTATGTGAGAGTTAATTTTATAAGTAAAGGTGGCCAGTTAACTTGCCACCTTCGGCCAATCGACAAGAAGAAAACAGTTATACCACTCCACACGTGGCAAAAGTCAAATCATGAGAAAAAGGGAATAAATCCAAAAATGGTTAAGATATGGAGGAAAGGAGTGGAAGATGATTACAAGGTGAGGTGGAATGATGGACTAATATTGGGACCAAAGGTCCAAAAGGAGGTGCTCGTAATTAGACAACCAAAACACCACCCCACACGATAATCCATATATTTAAATAAAAAAATTATTCCCATACAAAGAGAGCAAAAGCAACTTCGAGAATTCATCGAATGACGAGGTTGCTCTTGCCTTCCTGAAGCAGCACCCACAGGACACAGTTAGCATCTACAATGCAAGAAACCTACAAGAAGCCTACAGAATACAAAGGAATCAGTCTACAGAGCTATCAGCGGACATTAAGGGAGGTCAACCCACAGTTATCCTCACCAGAACGTGAAAAGTGAGGTAGGAGCTATACCTTCCATGTTTTCCATTTGAAAAAAAGGAAATCCTCCATTTGGTTAGGAAACTGTAGTGCATCTCAAGATAGGAGAATTGTATTGCATGTCACTAAAAGTTAACATTCAAAACTCCCTCACCTACCAGAATCCTTGAATTGTATCCACACAAGCCTCTACAATTACCAGGGAAAGATTACAAGAGGTTTCAACAAGAGAGAACCCACAAACAGAGCAAGGATCCACCAGCATCCTCTTGTAGTGGAAATTTTCACAAGGCACCAATGGATGGGGTCCTTTGAGAGGATGAGAGAATACAATGATGATGTGGTCAGAGAATTTGCCCTCTCACTCATACCCCTCACTAGGACCAGTGCCATTGTTGTGATGAAAGGCTTATTAATAGCAATTACCCCTGAAGTTATAAGCAGAATCACTACACTCCCTTTAGGGTTATCATGGAGAAAAGAAGACAAGGGTAACAACACCCTTGTAAATAAATGCTTCTTTTTGGAAGGAGAAGAGCCAATGGAGGACAAAAATGGGATTAAAAGGGAGATTATTCCATACCCTTGAAGTCAGTTACCACCTCATCAAATATATTTCATGTGAAGGGAGATACAGTGTAGTATATGGATACCACTTCAAAATCCTCTAAGAATTGTGATTTGGAGAGAACACACCTTCTAAAAACATATTGAGTATACCCTATTTTCTTCTACAATCAATGATAGACATGAGCATCAAAGTGTAGGAGGGAAAAAATTAGTAGGTGTCAGCCCAACATGGGTTGATCAAACTCATCCTTGAATATGCTCTACAAAACATAAGACTCCCTATTGCATGAACAAAATTTACAGATCTGCAGGCAGAAGGAACAATTCAATCTATTGAATATGACAAAAGAGCTATTGCTAGTGAGGGAGAAGAAGAAACAGAAGAGGAAAAAAGAGAAGAAATAGGGGAGGATATTGAACATGAAATAGAGGAGGAAAATGAGGAAGAGACAGAGGAGGAAACAAAACAAGAAACAGATGAGTAGAGTGAAGAAATAGAGGAAGAAAAAGAAGGTGAAGGAGGAGACAAAGAAAAGGATGAGAAAGAGAATGGAAAAGAGGATGCAATACAGAATGATGAATAGAGGTCTACGACTTAAGACAGAGAGGAATAAGAATCACCAAGGGTATCACCAGAGCCTAAAGAGCAAGAGGCAACAACTTCTCTTACTACCCTAAGTACAGCAGTCAAATCAAAGGGAAAGAGGCAAAGACAAACCCCAATGTACTTCAGGACAAGAAAGAGCACTAAGATTAGACAAGGAAGACCTCACACCCCCACCAAATCTTTAATTTTCATTGAATATTCACCAAGGCAACAAGAGAAGGTAGCCCTTCTAGAGAATAATGAAGGAGAAGGATCATCAAAACAAGATTCTCCTAAGTCTCCAATTAACTATGTTAGGATGCCTGTCACAAGGTCATACTCATAAAAGGGAAAAGGTCTCCTATAGGAGACATAGACAGAACTACTGGAAGAAGAGTCCATCCTACAGGAAACTCTATCAAACCTACAAGAAACACATAAAAGGGATCAAGAAGGTATCATTCAACAAGAAACAAAGGAAAAATACCAAGAACTGAGATAACCTAGCCCATAGCCAAACCCCAGGTCCTATTACGGGTTCATTGAAGGAGGTAGGGTGATACCACAAAAGTTTTCCATTCCCCTATTATTTTAACATGAAAAAGAGAGGGCAAGGACACACAGGGGGATGAAATTTCCCAAATCAAAAGGGGTGGAGGATGTAGGCCACATGGAGGAGAAATTGCAAGAGATGGGCAGAGAACTGAGCAGCATAAGAGATAGAGAAGCAATGATGAAATCTCAACTAGAGGTTGAGAACACATGGCTAAGGAAGTAGCTACAGGAAAGGGAAAGCCAATTGGAAACTATGGCCAGTTTGTCCATGGAGGCAATCTAGTGCAGGATGCCAGCAAATTCCTATGCCTTATACCTCAAAAAACAATGGTTACAATTCCAAATAAAGACCCGAGAACAAAGAGGAACTATGCCCTTCCAATACTATATGTAATTCATTGATCTCTATGATAAAAGCACCTTGGAAGATAGAGAAAAAATATCTGAGTTTTACCTACACAATTTGGCCTTGATAGATTTAAATGTGTGGGACCCAAATCCAAAGCTAGGGGACTTGCAATTGATGGCCTTAGCATCATGGATGAATCATGAGGAGGCAAGAGCTACAGAGATGAAAAAGGTAATGACAAAATAAGGGACATAACCCCTTATGATCAGAGCAGAACAAACTAACCTAATGGATGTCATCAGCACCCACAACCTCATTGCAAATGACCCCAAGCTTGCACCAAGGTACCTTGACGTACAAGAACAACCAGTCACACACTTTGAAGACATGTTCAGATTACTAGGAGATGAAAGCCAACAACCTTTCCAATGGAGATGGAACACCTTGACTTACAGCCTAAAATCAGGGAATATCATTCTCCTGACATAATGAGAGAGGCACTAAATAGAACCACAATGTATAAGCAGGCACTACAAAGACTCAAAGTCAATTAGATTGGCTTGAGGCTTAGACCACCATTGCTTTTGGGAATGTTGGAAGGAAGAAAAGAAGAAGAAGAAAGAAAGTAGTGGGAAGAGATAGAGAGGAAAGTAGGATTTTATTCACAAGAAGAAGAGACTACAACAGAAGCATGGGATGCCAGGGAAGCCACCAGAGCAATGAAGGACATGGACATAGATTGAGTTTCTCAGAGGATGAGAAACACTTTCAGTAGGGGATGATGATGAGGCTCATCATTGGGTAAAATATATGGACCTTAATACACCTCCAAGCTTACTAAAATCAACTCTTCTCATAATTCCTTACATGTTTTGATTATATTTTTCTTAATGAGATGAGTAAAAGTAGGATGTTATGTCTAATGGTCTAATGTGCATTGATTACAGGTTTTTGGGAGCAAATTATGGAAAGTTATGGCTAATTAAGGTGTAGTAACTTGAATGAGACAAGAACGAGAGATTATAGGAGATGGATCTTCCTCATTAAATCCTTACTCATTCAGAGATCCCTCAATCAAATCACACTAGCTCGGAGTTTTAGGCAGTCAAGTCATGAGTATCATTGGTAGTCAAGCTATTAATAGTTAAGAACTAGTTTATCTTGAGATTGGGAGCCAAGCCTCCCTATATTTAAGGAAGTTGTAATAAAATTTTGTTGTATAAATAAGGAGGCCTAGAGCCTCATTAGGATTCGTATTTTTTATGGAAGATAGCTAAACACTTTCGAGTTGAAGGATTGTGATAAAACATTGTTATGTGTTTTTTTATATGTTAATGAAATGAGCATTCCCTTGATCCAACACTGAGTTGACTCAGAGGGATGAATTGGGTTACGGCCCAACCCTAGAAACAGTGGTTCCTCTTACTATACTTGTATGCTTATGTTACTTCATAGATTCATTGTTAAATTGATTTTGGCATTGTTACATTGCAAGTATTGGTGAATTTGATTAGTTTGCTTCCATTTGTGCATAGCTTTATCAGTAACTTTAAAGAGATAAAGACATACCAAAAAGGATGATAACAGGTGGATCTTGCCTCATTCCTCCCTTCAGGGACCATGGTTTGAGGACAAAACCCTCATTCGGCCCAAAAAGGAAGAATTCTGGTTTCTAATGAAATTTATGGCTTTTCTACTAACTAGGTCAGCATCTTTCAGCTTTCAAAGATAGGCTGCAGTTGTCATTTCTAATATCTTCAACTTTGTATTAGATTTCATGGTGTTTTCATAATAGGTTGCAAGCATTTCCATGCATGAAATAGGCAAATAAATGATGAAATTCGGTTTTCCTATGTTGATGTAAACCTTTCTTGTTTTGACATGATTTATGGGTAAATGCCAACAATGATGTGTGTATTGCAGGAGTTTCAATAGTGCAGGAATACTTCATATTAGTAGCCTTAGCCTAACCTTACCCATCACTGATCACCAAAATCCACTAAGTCCATAATCCGAGTTATCGTTTCACAAGGACAATTTTCCATGCTTGTTGAGAAAATCCAATCATCATACGAATTTGGTTTGAGCTTTGAGGGAGTCCTAACCACTTCCTTGCTTTATCCCTTCCATCACTCACCTTCCCTAAGCCCCATACCACTGTCCAAATCACTCATTATGCTTTTGTCCTATTCCTGTAGGAAAACAAGGGGTCCTGTAGGTGCATTAGGACATCTTGTAGACATCTTGTAGGACGACCTGTAGTGACCTGTTTTGAACCTGATTTGTGAGAAATGCATCACGAAGCTAGGAGAAAACCCCTGATTGCATCACAAGCCATCAAACACATCACAACCATCTCTCTCCACACCTAACCCACTTACGATACAATCAATAAGGATTAGCATTCATGTTTTCACAAAAAAGGACCAAAAGAAAAAGGTTGTTATGCTTATTCTTATGCACAGTAGTTAAGTATTTGATTAGACTAGATTGCATGCTTAGGTTAGTTAGATTTCACATGTGTTAGCTTAGAATTCTTTTGAAGTGAGGTATCTTAACAAATATCTAGATGAGTTGTATGTTTTAAGCATCTATTTCAGTCTTTCTTTACTGCAGTAGGTATCATTTCAATTCACTCAATTAGGGTAAAATTATCCTTTCTCAATTGGCAATCAAACTTATGCTAAATCAATATAAGGATGGTTTGATAAACCCTAGTGGTCTATCAGCCATCTCACCAATGACCAAAGAGTGGACCCATTACATCTATTTTTGTATACAGTATTGTCACCTCCAAGTTTGTATGGACCCTGGGTTAATGAGTAAAGTTGGTAGCCCCAGTAGTTGCAGCATTCTTGTTGCAATACTTGTGCTCCTCATCGCTCTCAACAAGAAAGGGATTATCAACTACCCAAATCCTATCTTTGTGAAACTCAAAACTACATTTTGACAATGCCTTTGTCAAAATTTTAGCATCTTTATTCTCTGTGGGAATGTACTCTAACGACATGATCTGCCCCAATACACAATCTCTGAGATGATGATATCATATATCAATATGCTTGTACCTATCATGAAAAACAAGATTTTTCAGAGAGTTTGATACAACACTGATTATTGCAGTAAATCACTATCAGATCCATCTGTTGACCAAAGAGACCAACCAATATCTTCCACATCCATATGGCCTCACATGCTACCTAACTTGTAGCCATGTACTCTACCTCTGCCGAATTGAGTGTAATTGATCTATGTTTCCTGTTGTACCAAGAAATTATCACTGACCCAATACTAAAGATCCCTCTTGATGTGCTTTGCCCATCGGATGGATGCCCTACCCAATCTACATCAGTGAATCCTTGAAGCTTCACTCCTTATGTCCTTCTGTACCATAATTTGTACTAAGTAGTGCCCCTGAGGTATCTCAATACATTCTTTGTGCCTTCCAATACAACTCAGTAGGCCTAGCAATCGCTTGACTAGGTTGTTTAACTGAATAGCATAAATCTAGTCATGTGTTCACCAAGTACAAGAGTGAACCCACAAGCTGCTTGTAAACAGTAGCTTCCACTACCTCTCCCAAAGTATCATCCTCCTTTCTCTGGTTACCTACTAGAGGAGTATCCATAGGCTTGCATCTTTCCATGTAGAACCTCTTGAGTATCTCGTTGGCATACTTTCCTTGAGACAAAAAAAAATCCCCATCACCCTACCATACTTCAATGCTTAGAAAGTAATGCATGAACCCCAAGTCCTTCATCTCAAACTCTCTTTCAAGATCCTCCTTGTAATATTTGATCAATTGATCATCACCTGTCAGTATGAGATCATCAATATAAATTGCAATGATCAATAGTTTACCTTCCACCACTATGCAGTATAGGTTCGCATCCGCTTCACTCTTCGTGAAGCCCAACCTGGTGAAGTAGTTATCTATCTTGGTATACCAAGCATGAGGTGCTTGCTTCAACCCATACAACACTCTCTTGAGCTGACACACATGCAACTCATGGTTGAAGGTTTCAAAACATTCAGGTTGCTCTATGCACACCTCTTCCTCAATCATGCCATTAAGGAAGGTTGTCTTTATATCCATTGGATGTATCTTCCAACACATATGTGTTGATAGTGGCATAATAGATCCGATCGATGAGTACCTTGCAACAAGAGAAGAGGTCTCAACATATTCAATCCCCTCTACCTTTGAAAAGCCACGAGCCACAAATCTAGTCTAATGCTTCTCCACGCTACGATATGTAGCTTTCTTTACCTTATAAAGCCAATAGGATCTCACCACAGACTTATCCTCTAGTCTCGGGACCACATCCCAAACATAGTTACGAACTATAGAGTCATACTCCTCCACCTTGGAATCAACCCAAACTGGCTGCTACACTGCTTCCTCAAAGGAAGATGGCTCTCTCACAACGCATATTCTCATAATATCCATGTATCCAGTGTACTTGTTGGGTGACCTCCTCTATCTGTGTTGTGATGTGGGAGCTCCCACATTCTCTCAAGGATCCAACAATAATCTATCTGCCTCTCTGGTGGGATTTCTCCCATCTCTGGAAGACTCTACCTAAGTGGATGTCTCCACTCCTAGATCCTTTGTATGTGGCTGCTCCACATCAATTTGAGGCTCCTCAACCTTAGGAGCTAAAAGATTCCTCAACCGCATGTAGTTGAAGCTCCCTCTCTAGGGAAACTTGCATGGCCTTCTCCTCATCGAATCTGACATGCCTGCAAACCACTGTCATCTTGTTGGTCAACAAGTACACCCGATAGTTGTGAGGTGTCTTAGTGTACCCCACAAATATCCCCAACTCTGATTTCAACTCAAGCTTCTTCTGTGTATCTTTGGTCACATGGAAATATACCAATGACCCAAAAATCCTAAAGTGACCAACATTTGGCCTCTTATAGGAATAAGCCTCCTCTAGTGTCTTCATCCCAAGTATCCAATGCAGGCTATGATTCTGAACATAAATCAATGTGTTTCATGCCTTAGCCCACAAGTGTAGTGGGAGACACTCATCATGAAATATTACCCTCGATGCCCCTACTATTCTTCTATTCTTCCTCTTAGGCACCCCATTCATTTAAGGGTTATGGGGTGTTGTCAACTCCCATTTAATCCCTTCCATTACACAAAAGTTATTAAACTCGTTTGAGACACACTCACCACCGTTATCACTCCATAGAGGTTTAACCTTCTTTCCTAACTCTTTCTCCACCAATTCTCTAAACTCACAAAACTTTGTGAAGGTTTGATCCTTTTTCTGCATGAAAAATATCTAACATTTTCGAGAAAATTCATCATCAAATATAACATAATACCTATGTTTGGTCGTGGATGCTATCGAGAATAGTCCACCCACATTTAAATGGACTCACTCTATAATAGTCTCTGATCGACTGTCTCTGTCATGAAAGGAAGACTTGGTGTATTTACCCAAAGTACACCTCTTTCATGTATCAACTTGCTCTAGTGTACCTTTGGGAAAACCGGTGGAGATCTACTCCATGATCTTCAAAGCCCCATGATGCAACTGACCCAATCGCCTGTGCCACAACTCACCAATGTCTCAGCTCTACACCATCTCTACTTTCATGCTCAAAGCAACACAATCCTCTACCGCCAGCTTATAGAGATTCTTCACCTAAATCCTTATCTTATTTACTTGACCCGTGGCTATGTGTCAAAGGAATGCCTTTCCTTTTGAGAAGATCACATCATATCCTCTATCATAAGGCATGGAAATGGATACCAAGTTATTCTTCAACTCAAGCACATACATAACATTCTTCAATGTGAGTGGATCCCCATGCTCCCCCTAAAAAGTAACGATGCCCAATTCAGTAGCACTATACCTCTCGTCGTCACCCATCTCGATATGTATCTGGAGATCTTTCTCCTCTAGGTCATTGAATAACTCCTTTTTGCCAGTCATGTGGAGTAAAGCTCCACTATCTAAGTACCGTACACTTCCCATCATTGATGACACTATGCATGCAATGAGGGAAAATTCAAATTCGAATTGAGAGGCAAAATCCTCACCTACCACTCCTCCTAAAGACTTCTTCTTGAGTGGACAATTTGTAGCAAAGTGGCCCAGCTCATGATAATGAAGGCACTTAACTTTCGTCATGTATTTATTCTTACCTCCATGGCAAGAATCTAATTTGCAATGGGAATATTTCCCTTTCCCCTTCTTCACCTTAGTCTCTAAGGCATAGTTCTCTTCATCATCAGTCTTTGATGAAGCCACCCCTAGTGTTCCTCCTAATCTCATCCTACATCAAATATACCATAGTCGTTCCCAATCTGGTAGATTCTCGTGACCATTGAGTCTTGATAACTATGCAAACTCTTAGGATTCCCACAAGAGAAAGACTCACCATATCATCCTCGACAACCATGATTCCAACACTTCCAAGTTCATCACGACATTGAGTGAACTTGGTCAAGTATTTTGGAATAGTTTCTCCTTTCTCCATTTCGATTTTTTTCATTTTGTCCTTCAGTGCCAATTTCCTTTGGTAGCTGTTGTTCTAATACAAGTTCCTCATTGCTTTCTACATAGCATACATAGTTTCATTTCCATGGAGACTCGAGATAATGTGGTCTTGGACTCCCCCAAGGATTAGTTTCCTTCACTTCACCACACACTTCTTTCATTCAGCTAGATTTTGTGTATCCGATGCTGCTAGCTTAGAAATAGCTTAATTAATGAATTCCTTCAAGCCATTATCCTCCAGCACAACCTCAATTTTTTCCCTCTAGGCTATATAATTCGAGTTTCCTTCCAAGGAATACTCGAGACCCAAACCATAAAATTCCATCTGAAGTATGTATTGCAAATTTGAATTTCACTTGTAACCCAAAACTCAAAAATTTGAAATATCCTTTAGTATATTGAAGTCGGCTCTGATACCATGTATAATGTCCTATAGATTCACAAGCTCATGTAATTTACTAAAGCACAGAACAAGAATCTATTTCTACTTTCAACCAGCAAAAGCCAATAGATCGATGAAAAAAACATGAACAAGAAGAAGACAAATTAATGGCACATAACATGATAAGTTTTCTTGGGGAAAGCCACATCTCAAAACCCCACCTACTTGTATTGCATTAAATCATAAATATGAGTGAAGATACAAATCTTGTTCTCACAAGAACAATTCTGCACAAGTATGCTCAACTCTCTACCTCACAAGCCCATTATTAGCCAACACTTAGCCAATTTCCACTGCCTACCAAGGCCCTATTTCCTTGCATAATTCCTAGGATGAATAGCATGTATTTAAAGGGAATACATGCTTCCAAATCTGCATAATCCAAACATAGATCCTTCTCTGATTGCATGCATGATATTTACAACTCATTTAATAATACAACTAATAGTGCATTGTCCCTGCACTCTAGTCTCAATTGGCTCTTTCTCTAAACTGACATGCATGAATTTCTCATGATGGAATCTTCAATTAACTGGAGTAACAATTGTGGATGCACTAGTGCACCAACTGATTGTTAGTCCTCTATTAGTTCCACAAACAGTTAGAACTAATTTAACTGACCATAACTTAGTAAACTAATTTATCTAATAACAACTTAATTTAAACACATACTGGACCCCTAAAATTTAGGGAGAACATATACATGACTACAAAAAGACTTCCAACTTGAAATTCCTAAGCTAATTAAGTTAATTAAAGTTAATTAACTATTTACAAGTTTCTATGAGAATAGAATTCGATTTTAATTCTCAGTTTAATTTTGGAATTTCTTGTTGTCATTTCTCAACAATTGGTATACTTGATATTTGGAAAAGCATCTTACACGATGAGTTTCTAAATTTTATGAAGAAAGCTAGATACATTGTTTTTTATATGGTGACTTGATACTATTGTTAATGATTGTGATTATAGAATTGTAACGATAATATTGTTGCTCGAATTATTGAACTTGGCCTAGTAATATTTACAATATAGTAATTTTGGATGCCCTAACTCGACGGACTAAGCTATGTAAGTGATATTGTGTTCATGATCTTTGAGGTATGATGATACACCTATCAAATACCCTAATCATAAGACTCTAAACCTTGATGAAATTTTGATGTCATGTTCATATGTAATGATGAAGTAGTTCATGTGAACATGATCAATATATGTTTTAGAACTTGACACAGTTTGATTTCTTGATCTAGCAGTTCTATTGATGCATGGAAGTATTATTATAGACAAGTTGATAATGATGATGTCTAAACTGGAAACTCATTAAGAAGGAGACTCTTCAAAGATCCTATTGTGGTAAAATCACAACCCCCAATTTTTTATTTATTATCTTCATAATAATAATGGGGACCCTCTACATGAATTCTAGTCATATTGCCCTTTAATACTTTCATTTGGTTAAGTGTGAGATATTTTTGCGATATTTTTATTTTCTTCATATTTTCAGTTCGATTGCTTCATTGCGTTCAATTTCTTTCTATCTTTCCATCAGTTCTCGTTTCATCTCATTTGAACTTGCAGTTTATAAATGACTCTTATTCAAATTTGAGTGATTTTTACTGCCTAGGCTAAAAATGTACAAAAGGTAAATTATTTTAATTTTTGTAATTATAACATGTAAATATTGAATTTATTAATTTTTAATTAGTTATTATTATTATTAACGATTCCATGAAACCACCATACATTTCCACCATATAATAAATATTATATAAAACATTTCATTTTTAAAAGAAAAAAAATTAGGGTCATCTTCATCTCAGGTCTTATTTCAAAACTCCCCAAGATATCCCTCCCGAGATTCTATTTACACCTCCCCATACAATATGGGTTTACACTTTGAAATATATATATATATATATATATATATATTATATAAATATATATATATATATATATATATCTTATCTCGAGCCCCGAGATCTCGTAATCGTAGCCTTTGGCTTCATTATATGAAATGAAATGAAATTTTAATGTCTACAAGACTAGATATAGGCTATGGGACCACTAGCTTCCCTGATTTTTGCCTTTTGCAATTCAATCCTCGTATTATTGAAATTGATGATGAACTGACCCAACCTTCTAACAGTCCCCTCACCGAAAAGACAATGCCAAGGAATCATTGTTAACATACAGTTGTAATTGTCTCTGATGTCTCTGAAAGCATCACATTCCAAAATGAAATGTTTTTCTAATTCCACTACCCTAGAACCCCACCCAAGATCGTTTAGAAAAACCCATTCGAGATTTGTTGACTCTATGTTAGTCCGTTGGTCTTATTTTTTAATATATTTTAATGTTACTTTAGTTAAATTGAATTCATTTAAATTAATTATTTTTTATATTTAATTTTAGAGATAAGTTTGTATATATAAGATTGTAATTAAATGGTATTTTAATAAATTATTAATTAATTTAATTTGTAAATTTTATTTTATTTAAATTCAATTTTTCATTAATTTATATACTTTGTAATGAAAATTCTAAATTCATTCTTAAATTTTTGTTTTAAATGATTTTTTATTAAAATGCCTAGACATGCATTTTTGAGCAGTTTGAGTAGTTTTGACATTTCAATTTTGCAAAGGCATATTTCAAGATTCACTTAGCCAAATGAAGCTCATAATAACTCGTTGGAAAACTAAGCCTGAGGAGAACAATCTAGGAATATTAAATATAGCATATTTAATCATTTAATGATCCAAAAAATTATCAAAAGATGAAGTGGCGAATTTACAACAAAAAATAGTTTTTTTCTAATTTGATTTGGACAAATTTCATTGGCTTAAGACAATTGCTATCACTAATTCATTCCCCAATAACACTTAAAGGTTAATCAAATCCATTTAAAGCGATCATAGAATGGAAATTTCTTTGGATTTTATTTATTTTGATTTAGCAATTTCATGAGTTTATTTTTTTATTTCTAGTATGCAATTTAATTGATTTTGGTTTTGGTTTTGATTGACTTATAGTAGGAGATCGGTTGGATAAGTTGAATTTGAGGCACTTTGGAGCAATGGAAAGAGACCAGCAAAGAGAAGAATGGGAAATTTACAACTCTAATTGAAAATATAGAGTACTACTCTCAACAATTCTCCTTTTTTGGAGATTCTTGTAAATGAATAAATATAAGTTTTGAGAATGAGGAAAGGGTTCCTCTTCTCTACAGCTGGAGGCTTTGAAAGCACTTTTATATAGGGGATTATAGCTGTAGGTGAGGGAAAACTTCAAATCTGAGGTATTTTGGGAAAATTTTGTGATTTTTCTTGATGTGCATTTGCACTTTTGTAGTGTACTGTGAGTTGAATTATGGAGAGACAGATCATTTTGAGCTCTGGAAGGGAAGATTGTTTTGCACTATTGTAAGGAATTTGTCTAAGGAGATGAAGCTGTTCAAGGACTACAAATTTTTGTAGCAAGATTTTGGTATGATCTTAATTAATTTTCATTTCATGTGCACTATTGTCTAGGATGTAAATTAATCATTTTGTCACCAGAATTTCTATATATTATTTTAATTTCTATTCTAAATAGTATATTACATTCCAATTGAGCACTATTGTCGTATCAATTTGTTTTATAATATTTAAGTTATTTAATAGTTATCTCTGAAGAGAAGAATAGAATTAGAATTAATATGAATTCATTGAAATAGAAATGTACTAAGCAGTAACTATTTATTGTTTACATACATTTTCATTTTGTTTTCTCTTTCATTAATCAAATGAAATTCTTCTTTTAATTGATGAAAATTATATAATGAATTCAATCATAATATAGACAATCCTCTTCCTTTGATTAGTTCATTCATCTTCTCTTGAATTGAGAGAAGACTATCATTTTCCAATTCGAGATATGGTTAGTTTTTATTCTTGCATATTAGAGTAGATATACATTTAGATTTAATTATGCATTCTAGAATTCCCTTCACGCAGGGGAATACCTTAGTTGCGGCTTGGCTGGGCCATAAAATTAGCTTAAGGATCTTCTTTCTTTCATGTGCACAACAAGAGGGAAAATTTGTTTTCTCTCTTTCTATTGCTAAATAATAGATATATTATAAGCCAACAGAGAGAGATGAGGTAACTGGACCAAATTGCACCAGTCATAACCACTACATCAAACGGATAAGGGTTTAGTTAGGCCTCTAACCAGGTGATCTCTCTCACATGTTGATGAGCTCATTTTTGACCAACAACATTTTTGGCATGAGAAGGAGGGCCACAGTAAATTCTTTATTTGAATATTTTATTTTATTACTATGGCTCCACTTAAAATATCACCTTGGATTTTCTTTACTGGGCTTCCACCAACTTCCACTCCAATAAAGGTAGTTTAGGCTCCATCTAAGATCAAATTTGATGGTAAGACTTTTCTTTTTATCATCTCCTTCAGTTTATTTTAAATTGCAATAATTTTAATATTGACAAAGGAATTATTTGTCGGATCCTCACTCTTACACTGACAGGTCATGTTATATACTTAGGGGGGGTAATATGGGGTACAAAGGGAGGTATGCAAGGTAATAATGTAATAATGGGATGGGCCATAGTAATAGTGGATGGTATGAGGGAACCATGGTAATGATCCATGGTATTGCATGTATGAGGCCTATATAGAGGCTAGAGACTCCACATGGAGGATGTGAAGGAATTGTGAAGGATTATTGTATGAACAGGCATATGACTTGTGGAGTGTTCTCCTTCCTTAAGGAGTGAATATATGGTGTTGCCCTACCTTAAGGGTTTGATCAATAAAGAAGTATTTCTATCTATTTTGATCTTGTTATTATTGGGTATATTTGTTATTTCTCATATATTCTGGGTTATATCTATAACAAGTGGTATCAGAGCTATAACAAGTGGTATCCGAGCTATAACAAGTGGTATCATAGCACTTTCTTGGGCAAAAAAGTGGAGAATTTTTTTTAATTTTTGCAGGATTTCGGGGGCGGCGAGTTTGCAAATCAAATCGGAGTCCAGAGTCCGGATGAGGGAGATATCGCTGATTTAAAATCAACTCTTTTTTGCAGAAATTTTGGGTGACGACGGGAGAGTGTAGCGCAGATCTAAATTCTAGTGCCTGGATCAAGATTTCTATCACATGGGTAGATGCAGAATGGTTGTTCCATTTCCAAAAACAGGTTGTAATAAGGATTCTGAGCAATATTGACGGAATTGTGGCCCTTTCAAATTTTCGCCAAGTAAGCGAATTGTTTCTCAAACCCTCTTCATGGCAATTCTATATTTTATAGGAAAAGATGATGGTCCTACTATTGAAAAATTCATACAAACATACAAATCCACACATGGGACACATTGGAAGATTCCAATGGTGCTTAATATGAGAGATGAGGCTGAAAAATGGAATTTATCACTTGACCACAAGAAGCTGACCAAACGTTCAGATGCAGAATTTGAAAAACTCTTTTTGGAAAAATGGTCTCAGGCTAGAAAAAAGGAGAATGAGACACATAAGGGGTTAATTGCTACGGGTGTCTCCTTACTGCAGGTTCATGGATTGATTCAGAAGGAGAAGATCATTGTTTCTATAAATCCTAATTGCAAGCATAATTTTATCAATGTTAATTTGGAAAAAAAATTGTGCGTTCCAACAAAACACATTGAAAACACACAAGTTGATGATGAGGATGTTCAAATTTATAAGGATTTGAAGCTTTCTATGGATAAGTATGTGTTGCATGGTGATTTTTATGCTTCAGATATGGATAACATGGATTTTGTTTTGGGATACCCTTGGATGGAATCAGTAGGTATTATCAATATTAATATACAAAAGAAATTCCTGAAGCTCTGGTATAAAAAGAAGAAAATTACATTACAGGATATTTCCATTAATAAACAGGTAGAGTCTAAGGAGGGTGAAGCAGAAGATGTTCCAGGGTTTGACATATTAGATGATGAGCCAGTGATGATCGACAATCAAACACAAACAAAGGCTGAAGCAGAAAAGGTTACAAGTGCTAACACATCTGAGGAGGGCTCAGTGGTTGAATTAATATTGGAAGATAAGACACCACAGCAGGCACCACAACATCACAGTCAGGCTCCATTAGGTGGTGAATTAAATAAATATACATCGTCAACATATCACCATCCACACCACCCAGCAAGAAAACAACCAACAAGATGGCAACAAATTAGCCACAAGGACAACAACCCCTGCAAGAAATATAGAGAGGAGCGAAGGTCCACCTACTACACATCAACACAGAAGAGCTACCACAGTCAACTTCCATCTCAAGCGAGCGAGGCACCAGCGAGATCGAGGGTTCACCTTTCTCTTGGATGGCTAGATGCAAGAGCATGGTACCAGTGGACTACTCTTTTGAGTAGATCTTATTATTTGTGTTCTTCGCATGTTTCGAGGACGAAACATGCTAAGGGGGGTGGAATGTTATATACCTAGGGGGTTAATATGGGGTACAAAGGGAGGTATCTAAGGTAATAATGGGATGGGCCATAGTAATAAATAAGGTGGTTAACCCATATCATGTAAGGGACCACAAGTAGTTAGTAATAATGTAATGGGCCCATGGTATTAGTGGATGGTATGAGGGAGCCATGGTAATGATCCATGGTATTGCATGTATGAGGCCTATATAGAGGCTAGAGACTCCACATGGAGGATGTGAAGGAATTGTGAAGGATTATTGTATGAACAGGCATATGGCTTGTGGAGTGTTCTCCTTCCTTAAGGAGTGAATGTATGGTGTTTCCCTACCTTAAGGGTTTGATCAATAAAGAAGTATTTCTATCTATTTTGATCTTGTTATTATTGGGTATATTTGTTATTTCTCATATATTCTGGGTTATATCTATAACAAGTGGTATCAGAGCTATAACAAGTGGTATCGGAGTTATAACAAGTGGTATCATAGCACTTTCTTGGGCAAAAAAGTGAAGAATTTTTTTTAATTTTTGCAGGATTTCGGGGGCAGCGAGTTTGCAAATCAAATCGGAGTCCGGAGTCCGGATGAGGGAGATATCGCTGATTTAAAATCAACTCTTTTTTGCAGAAATTTTGGGTGACGACGGGAGAGTGTAGCGCAGATCTAAATTCTAGTGCCTGGATCAAGATTTCTATCACATGGGTAAATGCAGAATGGTTGTTCCATTTCCAAAAATAGGTCATAATAGGGATTCTGAGCAATATTGACGGAATTGTGGCCCTTTCAAATTTTCGCCAAGTAAGCGAATTGTTTCTCAAACCCTCTTCATGGCAATTCTATATTTTATAGGAAAATATGATGGTCCTACTATTGAAAAATTCATACAAAGATACAAATCCACACATGGGACACATTGGAAGATTCCAATGGTGCTTAATATGAGAGATGAGGCTGAAAAATGGAATTTATCACTTGACCACAAGAAGTTGACCAAACGTTCAGATG
This sequence comes from Pinus taeda, assembly GCA_000404065.3. Classification (NCBI taxonomy): domain Eukaryota; kingdom Viridiplantae; phylum Streptophyta; class Pinopsida; order Pinales; family Pinaceae; genus Pinus; species Pinus taeda. Next base: position 79,224 of record APFE030464406.1, on the reverse strand, counting down.
CAGAATTTGAAAAACTCTTTTTGGACAAATGGTCTCAGGCTAGAAAAAAGGAGAATGAGACACATAAGGGGTTAATTGCTACGGGTGTCTCCTTACTGCAGGTTCATGGATTGATTCAGAAGGAGAAGATCATTGTTTCTATAAATCCTAATTGCAAGCATAATTTTATCAATGTTAATTTGGAAAAAAAATTGTGCGTTCCAACAAAACACATTGAAAACACACAAGTTGATGATGAGGATGTTCAAATTTATAAGGATTTGAAGCTTTCTATGGATAAGTATGTGTTGCATGGTGATTTTTATGCTTCAGATATGGATAACATGGATTTTGTTTTGGGATACCCTTGGATGGAAATCAGTAGGTACTATCCAATATTAATATACAAAGAGATTCCTGAAGCTCTGGTATTAAAAGAAGAAAATTACATTACAGGATATTCATTTAATAAACAGGTAAGTCCAAGGGGCTGAAGCAGAAGATGTTCCAGGGTCTGACATATTAGATGATGAGCCAGTGATGATCGACAATCAAACACAAACAAAGGCTGAAGCAGAAAAGGTTACAAGTGCTAACACATCTGAGGAGGGCTCAGTGGTTGAATTAATATTGGAAGATAAGACACCACAGCAGGCACCACAACATCATAGTCAGGCTCCATCAGGTGGTGAATTAAAGAAATATACATCGTCAGCATATCACCATCCACACCACCCAGCAAGAAAACAACCAACAAGATGGCAACAAATTAGCCACGAGGACAACAACCCCCGCAAGAAATATAGAGAGGAGCGAAGGTCCACCTACTACACATCAACACAGAAGAGCTACCACGGTCAACTTCCATCTCAAGCGAGCGAGGCACCAGCGAGATCGAGGGTTCACCTTTCTCTTGGATGGCTAGATGCAAGAGCATGGTACCAGTGGACTACTCTTTTGAGTAGATCTTATTATTTGTGTTCTTCCCATGTTTCGAGGACGAAACATGCTAAGGGGGGTGGAATGTTATATACCTAGGGGGGGTAATATGGGGTACAAAGGGAGGTATCTAAGGTAATAATGGGATGGGCCATAGTAATAAATAAGGTGGTTAATCCATATCATGTAAGGGACCACAAGTAGTTAGTAATAATGTAATGGGCCCATGGTATTAGTGGATGGTATGAGGGAGCCATGGTAATAATCCATGGTATTGCATGTATGAGGCCTATATAGAGGCTAGAGACTCCACATGGAGGATGTGAAGGAATTGTGAAGGATTATTGTATGAACAGGCATATGGTTTGTGGAGTGTTCTCCTTCCGTAAGGAGTGAATGTATGGTGTTGCCCTACCTTAAGGGTTTGATCAATAAAGAAGTATTTCTATCTATTTTGATCTTGTTATTATTGGGTATATTTGTTATTTCTCATATATTCTGGGTTATATCTATAACAAGTGGTATCAGAGCTATAACAGGTCAAGCTAAAGACTGGTGTCGATCCTTTCCAGTTGCCTCGGTACATAGATGGGATGATTTTTCATATATTTTCCTTTGTGCTTTTAAAAAATATGACTACGAAAAGTTGTGTGATCAATTGGAAGAAATGTGTATGATAGAAGGTGAGTCTTTGGACGATTTCCTAAATAAATTCAAATTAATCTGTATACAATTTCATTCCAAAGACTTACCTCCTAAATTTCAACTAATATGATGGTTAAAACATTTCATATCTCTTCCTGTATTTCTAATTTTTATCAAGAACCAGAAGGCATAGGTATTACTATTGAAAATTCAGTTGTTCATAATGACAATGTCGATATTTTGCAAATTACAATTGAAAATATTGTTAATCATCAATCTCAACTAGAAATTGTTTCTTTTCCTCAAACAAATGATGTTGATCTCAAAACTACCCCAAATTTAAATAATATTGTTTTATCTGAAGAAATGGAAAATCAACAAGATGTAAATTTATTCACAACAACCAGAAACAATTAAATCAACAACAAACAATTCAGTGAGAGAATGTCAACAATATACAAACTGCTACAATTGTGGAAGAGTGATGCAAAAGAATGAGGCTTAAAGACAAAAGACTTCGAATTTTATTCCAAAAATACAAAAAAAGTTTACAAGCAAAGGAGTGGGATCCTTTAGCGGTCACTTTACAAAGCTTTCTAGATAGGATTTGAGCTAGAATTCAGGGATTTGAATTATCTTGTAATTAATTCAAGTATTTAGGCTTATTTGAGATGCTTGAGGAGAATATCATGCAGACTAGATATTATCTAGGATTAGGCAGATTCGATCCATTGATTTCGATCTAATTTTTGTATGAGCAGGTATTTATGTAAGTTTTGAATTAGTAGAATGGGATTTTTGATAGATTTTGGCTGGATTTTGGCTGAGAAGGGTTGGAATGTAAAATTTTGGATTTCTCTATATCTCTATGAATATTGTGCATGAATGGTCAAATCCCAAAGGTTTTAATTTCCTTCGAAATATTTCTGAGTTTTGTTGAGTTTTGTATAATCTTGTGTTGTCACATCTAAATCTTCACTCACTATGTATTTAAATAATTTAGAGACAGACGAAACTTGGCGGAGGTGCTAAGTCAAGTGAGGAACCCTGATAAATTTGCAAGAAACCCAGGAAAAGATCTAAATCGTTTGATTTGACAGATCCAATAGATCTAATGGCTATCACATGCCAACAAGCATAGACATTAAACAGAATAGTAGAAAGGTCTTCATAGGTGTAAGCAGTATCTTACACAATCAAAAGGTGGTAAGTGGTATTCTACAATTTCATGCGATTACCCTTAGTGAGTGACACGTAGCACGAGAAAACTACTTTTCTTGTGCACACTCAACCAGATATCAGTCATGATAGAATGCACAGGAGATTACGTGATAGTCGTTGGATCAAGCGGGATAGATAGATGGTGGGAATCAGCCAAGCTAGTTGGTGAGTGGGTGACGCAACAACTGTCAGATTGAGGAATGAGATCAACGATAGAGATTTGATGTGCTAAAGGTTGTGGAGCGGTGGATGCGATAAGGTTATGAATTGGGCTTTTAATCCCTTTTGGTTCCGTGGAAAAATTAAATTTTTTCCATATATCAAGTAAATTAAACAGTTCTACTATTTTAGCAGAATAGCTAAATTTCGAGGTTGATGACTAATACTCCAAATAAAACCTGAGAATAAGTTCCACCCTAACTTGAAGAAATCGTTTCTAGTTTTGAACAATTATCATTAACACCTACAACCAACCCACCATTAGTGGTATCAAAGCAACTTATTGACACTGAGCAGGATCTCAAAGATCAGGAAAAGAAATCCAACGTGGCTCTCAGATTCGGAAGAAGATGTGGTGGTCAAAGAAGAGGAAGACCAGTTGCAAATGTTGAAGTGTTGGAAGCTATGCAACAGATGCAAGCTAAATTAGAAGCAGTGGAGATGGGAAATCAAGGACATGCAGGTGCTGGAGATGTCAGTGAGCCTGAAGTTGAAGTTGCAGAAGAAGAGGAACCTTCAGAAGTTACCCCTGAAATGAGATTCTTTAGATCAATGTTGGGATCCACATCTACACCCAGACTTGAGGGTTCAGTTTATACAGGAGGTTTAAACCCTGAGGAGTTGATAGACTAGATTAATGACATGGATAAATTCTTTGATTATGAAGAAATGGAAGAAGGAAAGAGAGTGAAATTTGTTGTCACGAAATTGAAGGACATGTAACACTTTGGTGGGATGGAGTGCAGGTAGAAAGAAGGAGACTTGGTAAGCAGCCAATTAAAAAGTGGAACAAGATGGTGGGAAATTTGAGAGGTAAGTTTTTGCCAAGTGATTATCAAAAGACAATATTTAGAAAGATGCAGAATCTTAGACAGAGGTCTTTGATAGTGAAAGAATACATAGAGGAATTTTGCAAAGTGAGCATAAGAGCTGGACAAATTCAAGATATAGATGAGAAGGTTGCAAGATATATAAATGGTCTCAGAATGGAGATCCAAGATGAGATAAGTGTGATGTATCCTAAACCAGTAGAAGAGGCTTATAAGATGGTATTGAAGGCTGAAGAAAAACTCATGAGGAAGAAATCTACTAGAAGTAGAGGTACATTCCAAAGAAGAGGAAGTCAAGGTGGTAGAGGAAGATCTACAACACCTAGAGATGGAGCTAGTAGCAGCTCGAATCAGCATACACCCACAGAAGGTGATGCAAGTAGTAGAAGTATTTTTTCAAAGGAAGAGGAGGCAGAGGTAGAGGAAGAGAAATCATATGTTACAGATGTAACAAGTTGGGACATAAAGCCTATGAGTGCCTAAAAAACACAGGGACAAATCATAGAAATGTAATTGTTGCTCAGATTGAGGAGGAAGTAGCAAAGGTGCCAGAAGAAGAAAATGTACCAGAGAAAGGGGAATATTCGGTAGTTAACAAAGTTTTGTTAAAGCCAGCAAAGGAAGTTGTTGAACCAACACAAAGAAATAATTTGTTCAGGACTGTGTGCAAGGTTCAAGAAAAATGATGTCAAATGGTAATTGATAGTGGCAACACCAATAATTTGGTCTCTACAGAAGTGGTGGAAAAGTTGAAATTAAAAACAAAGAAACTTCCAACACCTTACAAGGTGTCATGGCTTCAAAAGGGACATCAGTTGTTAGTGAATGAACAGTGTGAAGTGGAGTTGTAGTTGGGCAACTACAAAGACAAAATTCTATTTGATGTGATTCCTATGGATGTCTATCACATATTGCTGGGAAGACCTTCACAATATGATAGAGGAGTTATCCATGATGGGAAAAAGAACACATACAAATTTGGTAAAGATGGTATTAATTATACATTGTTGCATATGGAAGAATACGATGCATCAAGAAAATCTTATCCAAAGACTCTATTGTTGAGTGGAAAAGGATACTTGCAGTAAATTGAAGAGAATGAGGTAAATTTTGCATTGATTTTCAAACCCAAGGTAATAATTACTTCCACTAAAATTTCTAATTTTCCAACTAAAATTCAAGAGATGCTGGAAAATTATTGTGATATCATTGTAGATGATTTTCCTAATGAGTTACCACCCATTAGAAAAATCAGTCATCATATAGATTTGATTCCAGGGGAAAATCTTCCAAATAAAGCAGCTTACAGGATGACTCCCACAGAAAATGAAGAAATCAGAAAACAATTTTATGAATTGTTAGATAAAGAATGGTTAGAGAGAGTTTGAGTCCTTGTGCAGTGCCAATAGTGTTGAGTCCAAAGAAAGATGGAGGCTGGAGAATGTGCACTGATTCAAGAGCAATCAACAAAATAACAATCAGGTACAAATTTCCTTTACCTAGAATTGAAGATTTGATGGATTGTTTAAGTGGAGCAAGATATTTTACAAAGTTGGATTTAAAAAGTGGGTATCGTCAAATAAGGATTAGAGAAGGAGATGAACAGAAAACTACTTTTAAAGCAAATGAAAGACTGTATGAACAGATGGTAATGTCTTTTGAGTTATCAAATTCTCCTAGTACATTTATGAGGATTATGAATGAAGTGTTGAAAGAATTTATTGATAAATTTGTAATAGTATATATGGATGATATATTAATTTACAACAGATCTAAAGAAGAACATATGAGACATCTGAGTTATGTCTTACAGAAGTTGGAACAAGAAACGTTAATGCTAAATTTAAAGAAATGTTCATTCATGAACGAAGAGTTGGTATATTTTGGCTTTGTTGTTTCTACTAATGGATTAAAAATGGATCCAGAGAAGGTAAAGGCAATCATAGAGTGGCCTTCACCGAAAAGTGTTTTTGAGGTAAGAATTTTTCATGGTCTTGCTAGTTTTTATAGAAAATTCATAAGGAATTTTAGTAACATCAATACTTCTATTATTGACACTATAAAGAAGGATAAACAACCATTTAAATGGACTGTTGACGCAGAAAAGAACTTCCAGCTGTTGAAAAGAAAGATCACTGAAAAGCCTATTTTAATTTTTCCTAATTTTAATAAACCTTTTCAAATGAAATGTGATGCTAGTGGAGAAGCTATTGGTTCTATTTTAAGTCAGGAGGATAGACCTGTAGCTTATTTCAGTGAAAAAATGAATGAATCGAAGAGGAAATATTCTTCTTATGATAAGGATTTTTATGCAGTTGTACAGTCATTGAAAAAGTGGAGACATTACTTGATGTCTAAGGAGTTTATACTTTATTCAGACAATCATGCATTGTAGTACATTATGCAACAACCAGAGCTTAGTTAGAAACATGCAAAATGGGTAGAATATCTTCAAAGTTTTAATTTTGTATTAAAACATATAAATGGGCAATCAAACAAGGTAGAAGAGGCCTTAAGTAGAAAAAGCATTCTAGTTCAGGAAAGTCAAATTCAAGTGTTGGGTTTTGATTTTCTTAAAGAATTGTATGAGAAAGATTTAGATTTTAAAGAGGCATTTGAAGCTTGTAAAAATCTTGTTTTGTTAAACAGAAGTAAGTGGCTAGATTTTTTCTTGCAAGAAGGATTGTTGTTTAAAAGAAATCAACTGTGCATACCAAATTTCTCTATGAGGGAAAATTTAATCAAGGAGAAACATAGTGGTGGACTTGGAGGACATTTTAGTGCAGACAAGACTTATGAGCAATTGAATCAATTTTATTTATGGCCAAAGATGAGATTTGAAGTGGAGAAGTATGTAAAAAATTGCAAAGTTTGTCAGTATGCAAAGGGAAAGAGCCAAAACACAGGTTTGTATGTTCCATTACCTATTCCAGACAGACCTTGGAATATGGTAAGTATGGATTTGTTTTGGCTTTACCAGAAACTCAAAGAGGAAATGATTCAATTATGTTGTGGTTGATAGATTTTCTAAAATGGCACATTTTATTCCATGTTATAAAACCAGTGATGCTACTCACGTTGCTAATCTGTTTTTTAAGGAGATTGTAAGGTTGCATGGGTTACCTAAGAGCATTGTTTAGGATAGAGACACCAGATTTGTTGGTCATTTCTAGAGGACCTTGTGGAAGAAACTTGGTACTAAACTGAGTTTCAGTTCAGCTTATCATCCTCAAACTGATGGACAGACTGAAGTTGTAAATAGAATCTTGGGTAATCTTCTAAGAAGTCTTGCAGGTGAACATCCAAAACAGTGGGATCAAATTTTGGCATAGGCTAAATATGCTTATAATGGTTCTCCTAACAGGAGTACAGGGCAAAGTCCATTCCATATAGTTTATGGAATGCACCCAAGAGGAGTGTCTGAATTAAGAGACTTGGGAAAAGCTGAAATGAGAAATGATAAAGGAGAATATTTTGCTTCAAAACTTCAAGCAATACATGAACAGGTAAAACAACAGTTACAGGATAGCAACATAACGTACAAGAGTAGAGCAGATTTGAAGAAGAGAGAAGTTAATTTTGAGGTTGGAGATTTGCTTTTAGCACACTTAAGGAAGGAAATATTTCCAAAAAGGGGGTATAACAAGTTAAAATTTAAGAAAATTGGACCATGCAGATTCTTGAGGAAATTTTCTGCAAATGCATATGAAATTGAATTACCTCCTCACATTGGAATATCTCCAATTTTCAATGTTGCTGATTTGTACAGGTATGAAAATAGAAATGCAGATGATACAACAAAAGATAAAGAAGAGCAAGAGTTTGATTGGGTGAAATAGTTACCTACAGCAAAGGCATTGGAGCCAAAAAATATTTTAGACAGGAGATTATTTAAAAAGACAAGAGGATAGGAGTATTTTCAGTATTTGATCAAGTGGAAGGATCAACCAATTGTTGATGCTACCTGGAAGACAAATGCCATGCTACAAAAGTTGGGCATTTCTGCAAAAGAGTTCATGGACAGGAGCCTATAAATAATTTTGTCCTTAGGAGTCTGATGCAAAAGCATGAGGCTTAAAAACAAAAGACTTCGAATTTTATTCCAAAAATACAAAAAAAGTTTACAAGAAAAGGAGTGGGATCCTTTAGTTGTCACTTTACAAAGCTTTCTAGATAGGATTTGAGCTAGAACTCAAGGATTTGAATTATATTGTAATTAATTCAAGTATTTAGGCTTAGTTGAGATTCTTGAGGAGAATATCATGCAGATTAGATATTATCTAGGATTAGGCAGATTCGATCCATTGACTTCGAATCTGCTTGTTGTATGAATAGGTATTTATGTAAGTTTTGAATTAGTAGAATGAGATTTTTGACATATTTTGGTTCGATTTTGGCTGAGAAGGATTGGAATGTAAAATTTGGAATTTCTCTATATCTCTGTGAATATTGTGCATAAATGGTCAAATCCCAAAGGTTTTAATTTCCTTCGAAATATCTCTGAGTTTTGTTGAGTTTTGTATAATCTTGTGTTGTCACATCTAAATCTTCACTCACTGCGCATTTCAATAATTTAGAGAGACTAAAATTGGCAAAGGTGCTAAGTTTGGCAAGGAACCCTGATAAATTCACAAGAAACCCAGGAAAATATCTAAATCATCTGATTGGACAGATCCAATAGATCTAATGGTTATTACGTACCAACAAGCGCAGACGTTAATTAGAATAGTAGAGTGGTCTTCATAGCTGTAAGCAGTATCCCACATGGTCAAAATGTGGTAAGTGGTATTCTACAATTTCACGTGATTACCCTTAGCGGGTGACACGTAGCACGAGAAAACTACTTTTCTCATGCGCCCTCAACCTTATATTGGTCGTGCTAGAATCCACACGAGATTACGTGATAGCCATTGGATCAAGCAGGATCGATTAACAGTGGGGATCGGCCAAGCTAGTTGGTGAGTGGGTGATGCGACAACCGTCAGATTGAGGAATGATATTTATAGCGGAGATTTGATGCGCTAAAGGCTGTGGAGCGATGAACGCGATAAGGTTATGAATTGGGGTTTTAACCCCTTTTGGTTTCATGGAAAAGTTAAAATTTTTCCATATATCAGATAAATTAAATAGTTCTTATGTTTTAGCAAAATAACTAAATTTGGAGGTTGATGACTAATACTCCAAAGAAAACCTAAGAAGAAGTTCCACCTGAACTTGAAGAATTCATTTCTAGTTTTGAATGTTTATCATTAACACCTGCAACCAGCCCACCAAAGAGCCTATTTGGAAAGTGAGAAAACTTTTGTAAATAGAGAAACTTTCAGGTCTATATCTTCAACCTCTTATTGCTAGGTCTATCCCGGTATTTTTAGTAGTAATAATTTAATTCATAATCAATCAACAGTCACTATGAACATAGATTTAATATTAGAAAATAGAGGAGTCGTCATTAATTTAATTAATAATGAATTATTATCCACTTCTAATATTGATAGAGAAAATTCAACCAACAATATTCCAATTATTCTGGAGATTCTTTTAATTTGGCATTTAATTACCTGCATGGTTTTGATTTATTTTATTCAGAGGAAAATAACACTAATGAAATTATTTATGATGATGTCTTGAAAAATGATAATGCTCAACCTCTTTTCTCTTCAAAATTGGTTTTGACTGACTCCCATATTCTCAATTTCTTAAGAAAATCTAGTTTTGGAGATGAAAATAACATTAATCAATAAATTATTTTAGCTTATTCTCATTTTCAATCGTTTTATTATCTTAGTGTTCACGAATCTATCCCCATCTTTGATTCCTACGATGATGAAGTATCATTTTTGGATCATAAGCTTGAAATCTTCTCATTCCCGCAAATGAATGCGAACAATAATTTTAATTTCATAATTTCTACTGACACTTGTGGGAAGGAAGTTTTTGCAAATAAATCTCATATGTATTGTACCATTTTGTAATATTGATGTATCTTATAATTTTCCTTTTTCTCATTTTCTTCCATTTGAGTTTGTTTTTCTTTCAAATTTCAATTTTGAATTTCTGAAAATAATATGCTAGCACTTTCAAAATGATGACTGCATACACTCCTCAAGTGAATTAATGAGCTTATATGAAAATATATTCCATAACTTTAATCATGAACATCAACTACTTCTTATGCTAAATATTATTTGTTCATGTTTGGGTTTCAAATGAGTTATTCACAAATTCTGGCACTTGAGAGTGCATCATTACATTCTGGTCAACAATGTAACACTTCAATAAATATTTTAAATGTCCATCCATACTTTATTGATTCATTTGGAAAATATCAAGAAATTCCAATTCACAAGAATATTTATAACCTTTCTTTTGTAGATAATATTGCCAATTTTTAGCAGGCTTCAATATTTAAAAATATATCACTTAAGCCTAGCCTAATATTTCTTTTTCATTTCAACTTCTTCCAATCATTCATTGAAATACATCCTGATTTTCATGATCCCATAGGTAGATTTTTGGATGAATTTCAAGGTAAGAATTTTGTAGATAAGTTTTTTTTTTTGAACTTCTTATATGTACATAGTAGGTTGAATTTTTCTTTCAATAATCCAGCTGAAATTTTATTTACGTTTCTAAATTTTGATATTTTTATATGTGTAGAAATAAAATCAAGCAAATGGTTTCACTGGAAGTATGACTATACTTAGTCATATGCTCTCTTGGTCAGTTAGAATAGGAGTCAGATTAATTTTGTTAAATAGTTCATCTTTCTTTTATCTTCTGGTTTAATTTGCAAAGTTTTCAATAAATGATGGTAATGAGATCAAGTATGTTCTTGGTCTTCCATGCCTTGATTTAGAGATTTCATTTTAAGAATAAGCAAGCAATTAGCCCTTTCCAAATCATAACATGTTTAGCGAAGTATTTATTTTATCATTAGAATTTTTATTTTTATGCTTTATATTGGTGCTTCTCTTCATATTTATTTTCTTTGCAAATTTAAGAGATGAGTCAGTAATCATTTTTTATTTATCCTTTATACAGCTAAAATGGAATGTTGGGCTCTTTCTTGTTCAAATTTTCTTCTCGCATTTTAAATCTTAAAATTAAATAATGTCCACAAGCAAAGCAAAATCACTAGATATTGCAGCCGTACTTATGTCCATGATGTTACCTCTACTTGTTCTAAATCTTACACTACCCAAATTGAATTGAATCTTCGAATTGCACTCGTTCATATTTCATCCACTTTAGTCACATTTTCTTCTTATGAGATGACTTAGTGCCTGTAACTTGTAAATCTTCGAATCTTAGGCTTCTCCTTTTTCATATTTCATTCATAATATCTCTCGAGATATTTCCCTCGAGACTTAAAACCTTCAAGGCTATTTAACTCTCAGGCCCATATATATGAAAAGTATTTTAAAATATATTCTGAGATTATCATCTGAGAATTTAATACCTCAAAACCTTAGAAACGCATTATATCAGAAGAATTTTAAAATGCATTCTGAGATTTCTAGCCCAAGATCCATGTAGCCATTTTCTTGATCGTCGCACCCAATCTCCATTTTTGCACAATAATATGTTTAATAAAGGAAATCACCCCCACTTCACTATTTTTTCCCAAAGCCTTTAAAAATGGTTTTCAAGATTTCTTATACCCAATTTGTTTCTCCTAAATCATATTATTGAAGCTCAAACTCATTTTCTCGAAAGCTTATTTTACATACAATATGAGATTTCTTTCTGGGATTCCTATTTCCCTCTATACTGAGCCTCTTAATATCTTGGAGTAGTGTGATATCAAACTAATGCAATCCAATTACCCTCTAGTCAATTCATCAATTACTAGACAGTCTCACCTATCACTATGCTCACATGGAATCCTCTTTGATTATCTCTATATCTTTACACTCGCTTCCTTTTTATCTTGATGTTTGAGAGCTTGGTTGTACTTTTAATTATAACTTCAATAAACTTCCAAGCATTTATTTCTCGAGATGACTAAGTAACTTTGGGGTATCCATTCTATTTGGTGTGTTTGCATGGATATGTATTGATATGCTTTCATAATTTGTGGTTTACTCATATTTTGATCTTTATTCTACTATTGTATGCCCATCTCCTTTTCTTTTTTCCTGTAATATGCATCCTTTTTTATCTTTTCAAAGCATTCTTGAGCAGCCATTATAACAATACAGCCAACTAGTAAGAAAATATAGAATATACAAAGGTAATGGATCTTGGTCAATTTTGAATTTTCTTATTGTTTATTTATTTTTGATATATCGCTCCATATTTATCATATAAAATTCATGATCTCTCCATATAGACATGAATTCTACATAGGTTGCGACTTGGTCTTGATTTTTGAAGAATTTTAAGAAAACCTTGGAGTAGATATGAAATTTGAAAAACAAAGAGAGCATTTTCCACTAGAATTCAAAATGAAGCACATTTTCATTTTTGATGATTTTGTTTACTTCTAGTTCCTTGAATATGAAACGTTATGTTTCTAGCTTTATTGCTCACTCTAGTTTAGAGTTAATAAGTTATGATTTCGGGAGAATGAAAACTTCATAAAAATCCACTTCTTTGTCATTTTAATTCCAATTAAAAGAAGAGGTTATCTTTTGATGGAGAATCGATACCTCTCAGGTAACATTTTAATGAAGTTCTTCAATCGTAAGTCGCATATGCCCATTTTCATCCTTTTATGTTTCTTTGCATTTTTGTTTCAGCTTTGTTTTTAGTTCTTCTGATATATACCTTTGTTTTTCAGGTCTTCAAGAATTTTTTCACACCCCTACAAACTCAGATTTGACATTCATTCTCCTTGATGCTTTCTTTTAAGCTTTGTAAGAGTAGTTATGATTTTCATCAAGTCAACTAAATTGGAGAGTCTTTAAACCTTCAACTTGTTTCACAAGCCTTTTTTTGATTACAAGAATTATGAAAATGTTCTCATGCAGGATTTGTTTTGAAACTAGAAAGTTTGCAAATGGTAGCAACTTCTCTTTTGGCTTCATTTTACCTCATGATTGTTATTCCCTTTATGGTTTGAGATCCTAATTTCTTATAACCTTGCAAGATAGAATTTATTAAAATTTCAACATAAGACGAACACACATATGCATGTCTTATTTTACTCTTTTGTTGAGACATTTCTATAGTTAGTCTTGTTGGGTTTTCTTTTAATAGGGGTTTTTCTTTCATTTTTCCTTTCCCTATTTGAAAATTCTTGAGTTTTTTTATTTCTTCTTTCACTTTAGTTTGGATTTATTTTCCTTTTGTTGTTGGTTATGGATTCATTTCGTTGATATTACCAAGATTTATGTAAAGGAATATTTCTCACCCAATAATGGTTGACATACATGGGAAATTTGTACTCTGTCAATTTCATGTGTTTCATTTACCTTAAAGAGATATTTTTATGGAACTCTAAAGCCCTTTTGCCTTAAATATTTTCCATGGAGGAACATGCATCCTTTCTAAGTGATATTGTTCATATTTAAAAGGAAACAACTGACCTTGAGTTTAACTCAATGGATCCCTCCCATCCCTCCACTTCATACAAAATCCTTTGAATGAATGGTCGCGGGGAAATATTTGGAGTCAACATTATGGAAGTATTATATTCATTTTCTTACTTCTCTATTACCATCCAACCTCTTTCACTCAACTACATCATAACATTAGCTTACAAATGTGCTTATCAAAAGGGTGATTAAAAGGGGAAGCATGAGAAATACAAGTAAACCCGTCGGGGCTATGGATGCTTGTTGGCAGCAGGGCCATGCTTGTATGGCATTAAAATACAACTTTGACAGGGTACTTGTTAGTGTCCTATATCTAGGAATATTAGTCTTGTTAGTCGTGTTATGTATCTAAGGTCAAAGTTGTAAATATTAACCATGAATCAATTGAATTTTTTTGTTTAAAAGGTCTAGGTCTAGATTAAGTATCATGTAAGGATTTTCATTTTGATTAAGAGGCCAATGTCTAAATTTATGTTTTTACTTACAAAGGGAAATCATGAAAGGTCTTTGGTCACTTGTTAAAGGGTACAAAAATCATGTTACAAGTCTTTAGTTAGTGTGAGTGGAAAAGTCCCATCTTAAGTCATAGTTAGTAGGTCACCTAAGTTTGGTTTTCTTATATCAATTTGGATGTCATTTCAAAAGGACAACATATGAGCTCAGTAGGGGATAACGGTCAAAGGACAATCATTAAAATCCTATTGCATTGTGTTTTCAGAAAAATGTTGTGCATCCATGATGTTTCTCTCCTAACCACGATTAGCACATTCTCCCTTGCTCCAGACCATTCAATTCATCACATATCGATAGTCAAAATCCCCCACAGGTGCAAATTCGGTCTTCTCTTTATCCTTTATTTATAATAGAAGTATGAAATTGCATTTTGAAGCCAACACACATCATTTAGAGGTTGCAAATAGGATAATATTTCCGTCAGTACCTTTCTGAGATTCACTACATTTTTTCTCTTATGTGCTACATTTTCATCCCAACCCACTGTGAATCCACACAGTGAGACTTTTCCCTCTTTTCTCATTGCCAATTTTATTTTTCATTATGAAAGCCTTTGCATGCAATTCAGTGCCTTGGTCCAAAGATTGTAACAAATATTTTCCCTTAAAATTTAAGCTCAAAGGTGTTCAAAGGTCAAATTTTCTTTAGTGCTATGTTTCTAGCTTGTGCGTTGTGAATGCCCATAGTTTAATCCTTTTCCAACTGTTACAAAATTCGGAGTCCTATATAGTTTTCATGAGAAATTCTGAATTTGTGATTCTTCGTGAAATTATTGGATTGTGTTTTTATTTTTTTTCGCACAATTTAAAAACCATCATACCTCCATTATTGCCCAAACAAGTTGTTCATAAATTCAAAATATTCATTGTTGCACAAGTGAAACCATGTCAAAACCAGAAGAAAAAAAATACAAAGTGGGGTCCATTGTACATTTTGAACCATAGGAAATCACAACTATCAATGGAGATTCATCCATTATAATGGATTTTGAACAAGTAGGGCGTATGAGATTCTATGAGAGAATTTAGGGATATCATTTGCAATTAACAAAGGAATTTGCTAAGGGTTTTGATGGTGTACAAGAAAAGGTGGAAAGTATAAATTTTCTAGTCTCATCTCAATCAATAACTGAGGCCACTAAGATACCTTTGAGTGGAGAGGAATGGTTTAGAGGAATGGATTTTTATTTGGTTTCTTTTAAGAACTTTCTCAAGCCAAAACATAGGAAAGGGTATGGTTCATCTATTCAAAGGAGTTATTTACAAGATCATTATTGCAAACTGTTGGAATTCATCCAAAGGTACTATTTTCAATTCGAGAGACAACCTTCGATTGCTTACAAGACCAGTGCCTGGTAACATCTAGATTTTATGTGTCTTATATGATCTTCAAAAAATCAGAGACATCATATACATTTTATACACATATGTAAATACAAATATACAATAAACAGAATGGGTTGGTTCCTTCACCCAAGGACATAAACCTTGTATTTTTGGTATCCTTTGCATATACAACTCATAGGAATATAGGTATAAACTAGTGGAGGTCGATTAATTCGAGGATCTACAATTTAATCAGCTTTTGTAGAGTAATGAAAGAAGAGAAGGAGATAGACTAACTCGTCACATAGAGCTTGAAACATCAATAATTCTACACATATCTGAGTTAAAGATAGACATAATGGATGAAAGAGGATTGAATGTTGTGATTCATGGAGTGCACTTTTAAAGATATAATCTCAAATATACATACAGGTATGTGCATTAACAAATCAATACAAATGAATCTGTAAGAACATGTGAAATATTTTTGGCAGCTACAATGACATGGAATCAGAGAGGAAACGTGAACATAATGGAATTTAATAGAGACATAACATACTATAGTAATCAAAGGTTGGAAATGACACTATTTCATTTATATCTTGAAAGATGCAAATCTGGAAGTCATACAGTTTCATAAATAACATGTAGTTTCTATTTAGAATTTAGAACCTTTTCTAAGTGTTCTTCCTCCCTCTAATAAGGAGAGGGAGATCATGAACATTACAAAATATCTTAGGCTAGAACTTCCAATGGCCTATATGACTAGCTGTCTCGACGTGCTAGGTTTGTCACCTCCAATTATTACAATAGAATGATACTTTTCTTGAAAATAAAATAGAATAGAAATATCAATCAAAAAAAAAATAACAATTGAACTGAAATGATGGTCTTGTAGAAAATATCTCCACACCCCTCTCTGTGCTGGCCTCTGGTCCAACCAAGTTTTGCTACATCATGCCTCATGCTCTCTTGGCCAATTCCCTATCACTTTTGATCTTAACAGTTTCACTTCTTCTTTTACAGGAAGTAAGAGTGAACACTCATAATGGCCATAACATATTCATAACGTAGTTGTCGACTCATCCATCCCTTTAACTTCCTATATCATGCTATTGGAGCCATGATATGCCCAGTAATACTGCCTTAATTGAGAATCGAGAGTTCTCGTGATTACCCCTTTACACTAAAAAACATTTACAAAACAGGTGAGTTCCAGGATCTTTAGACCCCTTATGATTTATCCCCTTTCTGCATTCCTTCTTATATGACTAGGGATATTTATTTGGTGCTTAGACTTATATCAAGGATCAGTGATTGAGACTTTTCTAATCCATACCTCTGGTAGCACCCTCCTAACTCTTGTGATTACAATATGCGATGAGTCAGGACCTTTGATCACTAATTTGCGAGATGACGTCATCCTTCACATGGGCTTATCGGGACCAATATTATTCTTCCACATGGTCCTCTGGAGGAGAGATAAAGGGTCTGCCTCCCCTTGGTTTTTCGTTGAATTTCTTTATTAATTGTAATCGACCCTTCCCCGGTGATTTACACTATCATATTGTAGCCCACAATATCACAATGTTTTAGTGGTGTCACCCCACTAGTGCTCTGATTCACCAATCACTGATGTACGATGACCTAGACTCACCGATCGCCAATATGCCTGGAACCTAAAACCCTGGATCACCAATATGCCTAGAACCTGAAACCCCCGATCGCCACCTAGACCTTGAAACTCCTGATCACCAGTATGTAATATCGATGATCGTTGATCACTGATATGCCATTATCTCTTGACTGCCACGATCTTCGATTTGTGATTTGTGATATCAACGATTGCTTGATCGCCGATCTCACTACCCTCCCTTGTTGCTGCTGGAAACTCCGATTGTGATTTGTGATGAGCCTTACCCTTGGTCTTTTTCTCTTTGTTTTCTGGCTTTCAAAGGGTAGCATCAATCTGCTCTAACTTTTGATTCAGAGGTCAATTTTTGGACTTCCATGTACTGTTGGAAATCTTATTCCAAGCACTATCCAGTGGAGAGGGTATGATTTTGTTTTGAGAGATTATGTGGCTTGGAATATGGCTACAAACCTCTCATTTCTTTTGACCTCTTTTTACAACTGGAACTTAGTTTTCAGAAGGTGACAACATTGGATCCACCTGGGGATAGTGCATTGCTAGCAAGGTGTTGAGAACCTGCATACTATGAAATTCGCTTTTTAAGGCATGGAGTCTTTTTAAACAAGTGAAAATTTTGTGAAAATGGAACTTTAAACAGAAAATTGGAAATTTCAAATGATAATTCCAACACACACCAGTATTTACAATGAGTGCAAGACAATACCTTTTAATTATAGAAATAGAGTTTGAGGAACTGACCATTTATTGGTAGCTCCAATGATTCACCTTTAAGATTTTGGATTATGTATGTATTATTTCCTTTTTCTTTTGAAATTTTGGAAGGGTCAAACCAAATGGAATAAAACTTTCTTTGTTTACCTTTTTCTTCCCGTCGGGCGTCCCATCGGAGAACTAAATATCCCGTTTGAAGAGGTTGATCCTTGGCCTTTTTGTCAAATAGGGATTTCATCTTTTGTTGGTAATTTTCCAATTTAACCCCCACCTGGAGGAACTGACCATTTACTAGTAGCTCCAACAATTCACCTTCTAGATTTTGGAGTAGGTATGTATTATTTCCTTTTTCTTTTGAAATTTTGAAAGGGTCGAACCAAAGGGAATAAAACTTTATTTGTTTACCTTTTTCTTCTCATCAAACATCCCATCGGATAACTAAATTTCCCGATTGAAGAGGTTGATCCTTGGGCTTTTTTTCAAACAGGGATTTCATCTTTTGTTTGTCATTTTCCAATTCAACCCCCACCTATTCCATATTTTCATGGAGCTCAACCAGTTGGTTTATCCTTTGTGTCAAAGCATTGGTTCCTCCTCGACTTCTTATAGTAGCTTCACCACTAGCATTGCTAATTGGATTGGGAATACTGAAACCTTACCATATACTAGCTCAAAAGGTGATTTTCCAGTGGAACGTTTAGGAGTCACTTGGTTAACCCAGAGTGCAAACTTAAATTGGGTGTCCTAATTCCTCTAATTTTCGGTGATGGTCTTCTTCAGCACTATCACGATGGTTTTTTTTTAGGACTCAGATAAACTATTTCCTTGAGTATATTAAGTAGTGAAGTGCTTGATAATGATAATTAACTTCTGACAAAAGCTAGTGAATTTTGCAAATTTAAAGACTTGACCATTTTCAGTGATAATTTTGATAGGACAACCAAAATGAGCTAATATGTTCTCCTCCATAAACTTGATTACCATTGAGTCTGTAGCGTTTTTAGCTGGGATTGCCTCTACCCACTTCGTGAAATAATCTTTTGCTATTAATATTCACTTATGCTGGCCACTAGAAG
Source organism: Pinus taeda (assembly GCA_000404065.3). Lineage (NCBI taxonomy): Eukaryota > Viridiplantae > Streptophyta > Pinopsida > Pinales > Pinaceae > Pinus > Pinus taeda. The sequence goes on along the minus strand of APFE030464406.1, from coordinate 60,573 downwards.
GTGGGTTTATCTCTCCTATGAATTCTAGTCCCCGTTGTCTGAAGGGTCCATCCACATGCACTAGGATCAAGGGAAGAGGAGAAAGCTTTTATCTCTCAGCAAAGACTAGGCACTTCTAACATGACCTGACTTGCAAATGGACATTTCCAAATAGTGTAGGCCAGTAGAACCTCACTTTTAGGATTTTGTGAGTTGTGGTCTTCCAGCTGTAATGACCTCCACAAACCCCCCCCTCCCCCAATGAAATTCTTCAATCACTTTATGAGTTTCACCTTCTACCAAGCATAACAACAAAACTCCCACCGTCTCTTTCTAGTAGAGTTGACCATTGGATATGATATTCTTTTGAGCTTGCAGTCTCAATGTCCTATATTTGGATTTGTCCAACATTATTGGGCACCTCAGGAATAAGAGATAATGGATGATATTTTTATACAAGGGTGATCCCTCATAGTTAGAATAGATATTTTTCTCTATTGTTTTAATCCCATTCTGTTGAACTTATGTTCTATCTTCCTTTGTTATCAATTTTATTCCCAAATCTTGGTAATTAGATTTTGATAAAATCTTAGCCAACCCCTAGCCTTTTATGAGATTAGTGGGCTTTATGTCTAACTCAGATTCTTGTACCTTTGCTATCTACCTACCCTTGTTTCCTTCACTATCTCCTTGCACAAAGATGTCCTTGACTGTTGTCATTAGGACAAATGCTATGATTTCTAACTATAGCACATACACTTGAAATGCCTTCAGAACTTTGACTAGTGCATATGCTTGTTTCTCCAAGATGTTATATTTCAGCTTAGCATCCCTCGGGACTTACCTGAAGAAGGCAATGGGCTGCTCATAACAAACTTTATTCTTCTATTGCAAAACTGCAACAATAGTATGTGGAGAAGCAAAAGAAAAGATATAGAAAGGCATTGGGTAATCAGGGCTGACTAGTACCAGTGCTTCAGCAAATGCTTCTTTAATTCTAGTAAAAGAATTTCGAGAGGGAGGGCTCCATTTGACTTCATTTTCATTTTTAAGCATATCTATAATACCCTTCACTATTTCATCATAGTTGGGTATGAACCATCTCAAGAAATTGATTGTCCCCAAAAATACTTGGACCTATTTATTATTTCTCGGTAGAGGAATGTGACTGATAGCTTCAAATCATTTAGGATCAATTTTCACTCCCTCTTGAGCTACTATGTGTCCTAGTAGCTTCCCCTCACTCAGGGAAAACTAATATTTCTTGGGATTCAAAGATAGTCCATACCTCCTGCATTTTTGAAAAGTGAGATTCAAGTGGACGATGTACTCTTCATCAATCTTAGAGAAGACTATAATATCATCCAAATATACCATTACAAACTTGTCTTGCTCCCCTACAAAAGCTATATACATATCTCTCTAAAACGTGGCCCCTGCATTCATAAGACCGAAAGGCATGCGAGCATACATGAAAGTTCCCCAAGCAGTGGTGAAAGTAGTCTTCTTATAATCATCAGGGTGAACTGCCACTTGGTTGTAACTAGAGAACCCATCCATCATGGACATTCTAACTAATCACACCACCTTCTGTAATATATAATCCATCTTGGGTAGTGGGTAATTATATTTCAAAGATGCCCTGTTAAGGTTACAAAAATCTACACATAACATTATTTCTCCATTCTTTTTTCGGACAGGGACTAGGTTGGCCACCCACTCTGAGTACCATAAAAGCACTATGTTTTTAGCCTCTAGAAGTTTCCTCACTTATTTTTCAATAGAGGGGAGTAAGAGTGGATTAATCTACTTGAGCTTCTTCTTGCATGGTTTTATTCCACTCTTTAAAGGTATCTTATGATGTATGATGATAGTATCAAATGCTTTTAAATTTTCTCCATCAAAGTATAATTTACATACTTTGTTTTTATCTGTGTGATGGTTGTCTAACTGCATTGTTAGATGTACTTGTGTTTCTTCTAATATGGTATTCTTCTAGGAACAGGCAGGAGAGGTCACTCCAAGACCTAGATAGGAGCATGTCCAATCTAGGGGGAATATTTTCCACTACTATGTCCATCACTATGCTCTTCACAAGCATCTAAGATAGGTTTACCACCAGATATTTTATCATTCCCAAGAATTTTAACCTATTAGAGTCAAAGGAGTATAGGCCCTTGTAGGGTTTAGTGATTTGCAAGCCAAGTTGTTCCATCACGGCTAAGGACATGAGGTTATGGAAGGCTCCAAAGTCCAACATATAGTGATGCAATAATATGTCATGAATTACCAGGGTCACGTAGAAGGGTGTAGTGGAAGATTCAAGTTCTTCAACATGAGGCCCGAAAACAACCATTGGTCTTTCTTCTTGAAGGTTTAAATAGTCATGGGTCTGCACTGAGGTGGATGGAAGCATGAACTGGGAGACTTGATCTTGATAAGTGGGTTGTTTTAGAAGTTCAGTTAGGGGAACATGGATCTTTACCTTCTCGAGTTCCTTATGAATATTCAATGTAGACTGGCCCTTTTCTATGCCTCCCAGTTCTACCTCTCTTTCTTTATTACCATTACTTTTTATCAGAATGGGTGTCTTCTCTTTTGTATGTTCCTCAAAGCTATTGCATTACTCATTTAAGGAGGCTTTTACTTTGGTGAGTCTAGGTTTAGCTTCCCTTTTTCTTTATTTAACACTGGGGGAATATTTTGGGGAGCAATTTCCTCTTGTTGTTAAAGTTCCCTTGACCTCTTTTTTGAAGATATGATATCATACTTTTGATGTATTTGTGCTTGCATGAAATCTGCAAATTGCTTACAATAATTACATATGTCCTCCTTATTTATTGTTTCTTCTCTATCAAGGCACATCTCATGGTGAGCCATGTTTTCCTATTCTTCTTCAGAGAGGGAGGAATAAAATCTTCCCTATGTCTCATGTGTATCTAGTGTTTGTTCACCTTGACAATCTTCTAAATATAGAGGAGGAGGGATCAGATCGAGTTGATATTTTCTTTACCTTTGACGTATCTGCAATGGTGGCCTCTGGTACTGTGGATTGTAACCCTAGTTGTTACCTTGAGCATTCTGTTTAGGGAAACTCTTGTTCTCAAGCTCAATATTCACCACCTTGTGCGATAAACTCTTAATAATATTATCCATTTATTCCAACTTTATATCTGGTAATTCTTTACCTTGACCAGAGGAGGATGCTTCTTCTTTCTCCTTTTTCTTCTCATGAGGTTCATTATTTCCTCTTGACTTCCCTACCGAGGTGAAATTTGCTTCCACCTCAAGAGAATCAACTTGGAGTTGATCTAAATTATGAGACTTCCTCTCACTCAAGGTAAAGCCAAATTTAGACTCAAGGGCTCCCACAAATACTACACGAGCAACAGCTTGAGGAGTCTTTATCTCAACAAGAAGGTCATTATACTTCTTATTGAATCTTTTTATAAATTCTGAAATATCCTCTTCTGGCTTCTTCCTTATAGTCTTGAACATTGTGAAGACATACTCATGATCTCTCTATTCACCCACTTTTGTGTGAAAGAGTTTTCAAGTTCTTCCTGGATGGTGATGGATGCATTGGGTAAGGCTTTAAACCACTTTCTGTCTTCTCCATCAAGGGGTTGCACAAAGAGTCTCAAGACCACATCCAATTTTTCTACATTTAGATTCTTAGCAAAAGCACAGAAGGTTTCAATGTGTCTCTGTGTAGTGTTTTCATCTTCCCCATTGAACCTAGGCAAAAGCTTTCGATAGTCCTGAGGCATAGCACTTAGGAGTTGAGGTAAATCAAGAGGGCCATATTTATTCAGTAAGATTCTCGAAACATCCATGTGAATTAGTGGGGGAGGATTAAGATTTATAAGAGGAACTTGGGCCAAAACCATAGTGGTTATAGTAACTAGGATAAGAGGAGTGTGACTGAGTGTATAGTGGATATTTCTATTATTGAGGATAGCTTTACCTTTTTCAATATCATGAGGAGGAGGAAATGAAATGAAAGGAGTTGTAACTGAGATTTATTTCTCTTTGATCTCTGATATGGGGGAATGATTCTCTAGCTCATCTTCTGCAGGGTATGTAAGGACCTTAGGAGTAAAATCTGAGCAATGGATGACAATGTGTTGGGAGATAGAGGAGGAAGCTTCAAAGGATGATGAAACAGTAGCACAGGTAATAGGAGTTTTATCCTTACAGAGTCTCCTGAAAATTAATTTCTCTGGGTCATATACATAAGGGGTTTTCTGTTGAGAGGTATATGAGTGAGTGTGAGGCTTTCTAAAAGCTAGGATGATAAATGATAATGATACTTGTGGAGTCTCCAAGGTGATGAAGATGCAATCAAAACGTATTTTCTCACCTACACAAAGAGTGCTTAACTTGTCATATCCCAAGGGAAAAATCCTTCAATACATTCCTCGACAATGGTGCCAAAATATGTTGTCACTTCCATAGATAGCCTTGGATTGGTTACAAGACCAGTGCCTTGTAACATCTAGATTTTATGTGTCTTATATGATCTTCGGGAAACTGAAGACATCATATACATTTTATACACATATGTAAATAAAAATATACAATAAACAACATGGGTTGGTTCCTTCATCCAAGGACATAAGCCATGTATTTCTGGTATCCTTTCACATATAAAAATCACATGAATATAGGTATAAACTAGTGGAGGTTGAGTAATTAAAGGACCTACAATTTAATTAGCTTTTGCAGAGTAATGAAAGAATAGAAGGAGATAGACTAACTCATCACATAGAGATTGAAACATCAAGAGTTCTACACTTGTTTGAGTTAAAGATAGACATAATGGATGAAAGAGGATTGGATGTTGTGATTCATGGAGCACACTTTTAAAGATATAATCTGAAAGATACATACATGCATGTGCATTAACAAATCAATACAAATGAATATGTACGAACATATGAAATATTTTTAGTAGCTACAATTACATGAAATCAGAGAGGAAACATGAACATAATGGAATCTAACAGAAAGGTAACAAACTATAGTACTCGAAGGTTGGAATCGCCACTATTTCATTTATATCTTGAAAGATGCAAATCTAGAAGTCATACAATTTTGGAAATAACATTTAAATTTTATTTAGAATTTAGTACCTTTTCTAAGTGTTTCTTCCTCCCTTTGATAAGGAGATGGATATCATGAACATTACAAAATATCTTAGGCTAGAGCTTCTAGCGGCCTACATGACTAGCTATTTCGGCATGCTGGCTCTATCACCTCCAATTATTACAACAAAAAGGTACCTTTCTTGAAAATAAAACAAAATAGCAATATAATAAAAAACAACAAAACAAAATTAACAAGCGAACTAAAATTCTTGTCTTGTAGAAAATATCTCCACGCCCCTCTCTATGCTTGCCTCTTGTCCAATCAAGTTTTTGCTACATCATGCCTCATGCTCTCTCAGCTAATTCCTTGTCACTTACTATCTTAACAATTTCACTTCTTCTATTACAGGAAGTGGGAGTGATCACTCATAATGGACATAACATATTCAGAACACGGTTGCTAACTCATTTGTCCCTTTAACTTCCTATATCATGCTATCGGAGCCATGATATGCCCAGTGAAACTACCTTAACACAAAATCAGGGGTTCTCGTTATTAGCCCTTAACACTAAAAAACATTTAAAAAATAGGTGAGTTCCAGGATCTTAAGTCCCCTTATTATTTATCCCCTTTCTTCATTCTTTCTCGTATGATGGGGGACGGTGACCTGGGGCTTAGCCTTATATCGGTGATCAAGACTTTTCTAATACATACTTCTGATAGCACTCTCCTAACTCTTGTGATTGCGATATGCGATGAGCTGAGACCAATAGTATTCTGCTACATGGCCCTCTGGAGGAGAGAGAAAGGGTCTGCCTACCCTTGGTTTTTCGCTGGATTTCTTTTGTAATCGCAATCGACCCTTCCCTGCCGATTTACACTATCATATCGCAACTCACAATGTTTTAGTGTTGTCACCCCTTCGGTGCTCTAATTCTTTGATTGCCAATGTGCGATGCCCTAGACTCATCGATCGCTTATATGCCTGGACCCTAAAACCCCAGATCGTCGATATGCAATATTGGCGATCGCTGATCATCGATATTTCAATATCTCTTGACTACCAGGACCTTCAATTTGTGATTTTCAATATCAGCAATCACTTAATCACTAAGCTCACTACCCTCCCCTACTGTTGCTGGAAACTTCGATTGCGATTTGTGATGAGCCTTACCCTTGGTCTTTTTCTCTTTTTTTTCTAGCTTTCAAAGGGTAGCTTCAATCTTCTCTATCTTTTGATCTAGAAGTCCATTTTTGGACTTCCATGTACTGTTGGAAAGCTTATTCCTAGCACTATCTATTGGAGAGGGTATGATGTTTCTTCGAGAGATTTTGTGGCTTGGAAGATGGCTGAAAATTTCTTGTTTATTTTGTCCTCTTTTTATAACTAGAACTTTATTTTCAGAATCTGACAACATGTACTTCACACGTGAGGGAAGATTCACTAGGGCGTATCACTATCACATGAGGCTCTTATTTCATTTTATTCGCAAGAAGTCTTTGAATATTCTCAATTATATGATTAGGAGTGATCTAGGTGGAACTCTAGACACCAATGGCATGGAAAAGGCTCAAAATTCAAAATGGAAAAAAGGCGATTAACTTGACATCATATCAAAGTGCTCGTCATCCTGATTCCAATGGTGTGAACAACACTCCAATCCAAGTCCGGATAAAGGAGATAGAGGCAATCAAAGTTGGGTTGACTTTTTTATGACTAGGCAGGATTAATGAAGGCACAATTTGAATTTTTCTGATGGACGGAAGCCGGCCAACTCCAGCCAGATTCCAGGAGAAATTGTTGCTTGGTTAAAACAACCCCTTCAGTCAAAAAACTAATTTTTCAAAAATGGCTCATCGTTTTTATTTAAATAAAAAATATATATAAAAAAAGGGTGGTAGGCCACCAACCCCACCACCCCAACTCTATCCACATAACCATAATATATATATGATGGAGGGGTGGGCCACGACCCCTGGCCCCTCCCAGAGAACCACCATTAACGGGGCGGCCCTTGGGGCATGGACCCAACCCATTCAATACAAATCACGTGCATTAGAAGGTGGGTCGGCCCTTGGGGCGTAGGACCCAACCTCCGACCACGACCCCATTAAAATAAACCACCTCATAAATGAGGGGATAGGTGAGGTGGGTGGGCCACCCAAGGCGGGCCCAACCTGACCTCCCTACCCATTAACAAATTTTGTTATGTAAAAAAGGAGGAGCGAGGTTTGACCGCTCGACCTCCTCCATAATAACCGGATCATAAACCAACTCATCCAACTAACTTATTGAGAAATCCACAACCACATTTTTTATTGCAATTCATCAATGCGCCCAAGCAGAGAGGAGGTAATGCACGTAATTCGAGGCAGAATCTTGCAGGAGTGTCGAATTTCCACTTTGTCAGATTTTGACAAATTTTATATGGTTTCAACATTTCTCAACACCACGAACGCAATGGATCTATCTGTTTCTCCATCAAGGTTCTACATTTTTTGGCCATTTTTCAGTATGTAGGTATAAAACTCCTTTTTTGTAACTAGTGCTTGTACTCCTCTTTCTCATGCCACTTAATGAATGAAGGCCTCCCCATTGATCAAGCAGGGCCCGAAGACATAGTCCAAGTCGGATGAAATCCGTTATCAAGTCTTGTTGTCTTCTTTCATGCTTTATGTGTTTCTCCTCTTCTCTCATGTGCACATTAAGTTTTCTATGTTAAGCTACAATTTATGCATGTGATTCTTTAACACATCTATAAGCAAAAGATTTTGGATCAAGGAGTTTATGTAAAATGGTTGATCGGGTTCAAACTAAAGGAAGTAAAGTTGAGGCCAATTCGTCTCTATTTCATTAACTAAATTGTTGGTAATGAAGGAACTTGAGAATAAAGAGCATTGAGGGCAGGAGTTCTTGGTTTCTTTAGGAAGGGCAGCCCCATCTTCAAATAGACAAAATACCAAGAAACATGCTCCTTCAATTGTGATTAAAGAAGCTTCACCTGAAGGAGCAATATCAGTCAAGAAACCTTTGACTAAAGTAAAACTCATTGGAAAGAAAAGTGTTAAGAAGCTACAGTTTTCCCCTGAGGCAGAAAAGGTGGTAAGGGTGCCAAGAAACAAAGATGAGCCAAGAAATTACTTGTGGTTCCTCCATCATCCCCAATTCAAGTCATGGAATCAAAGAGCACATAAAGAGAAGTGGAAATTTATGAAAATTACTAGAAAATTGGGGAGTTACAAGATCAGTTGGACAAGACCACTGTGAAAATTGCATACTTGCAGCAAGAGAATAGAGATCCTAGGTATAAAGTCTCTTAAGATACTATTCAGCCTCGAAGAGAAGAGCCATCAAAGGAAACATTGGCAAATGTTTCCAAAGGAAAATATAAAATGGTCACGGACGTCGAGGAGTTGAAGGAGCCAGTTGATTATTGTAGGAGACCTAGGACTAGGTTTGCTACTAAGGTGCATATGCAGGAAAAGGAGATTGTTCAGCCTATGGTGTTTGATGAACATAAAGAATTTGAGAAACTACTGGAACAGCATGAAGGGATACAATATAAAGTAGATCAACTTGTATAGAAAGATCTTAGGGATAAGTTGGCCTTGTTCAGAGAGGTGGAGGCTATTATACTAGTCCTTGACAAAGCTAACTATAAACTAAAGTGGAACTTGCCTCTGCATAGGCAAGTGAAAAAATAATATGTACAAAACTTGGTCCTAAAAATAATACTCGGGTTCGTGAAGAAGAAGCTTACTGAAGTCAAATAAGTTGGAAGGAATAGGAAGAGAGTTAAATTGGACTTACTTGCAGAGTCTAGTACAAAGGCAAATATCCAACAGGAAACCTCAACCCAACTCTAAAAACTTGTTTTTGGCTCAGGAGATCATAAAAGGTAAAATTTTGAGGAAAATTGCAAAAACACAACAAAGGTCTTGTTTCACTTTTCATATATAAATTTTGACAATTATGGGATAGTGAATTTGGAAGTTTTTTTGTTATGGGGGAGTTATATGAAGGTTCCAGCACCCATTTTGATGTTACCAACATTTCACATTAAGGAAAATTCATTAGGTGTTTCGGTTTTTGGAGGCACTACAAAAACAGAAAGTGCACTTCGAAAGTGGGGTACATGTCAAAGGGATGTGTACAAGCGTTTTGAATCTAGTTTAGGAGGTCTAGCACCATCACAGGTGTATTTGAAGCATACCCATTTTCTTCTTTTTGATAGGCTCCTAGAAGTAGTTAGATTATATGGATAGGTGGAATACTATTCTAGAAGGTGTAATTAAAGCTAAATTACAAAAAGTCAATTATGTATTAGGGAGTGATTGGTAGTAGGTGAAACTAAACTTATTTTTCAGTATATGCACTAGTTTTTGGATGTATCTAGTTAAAGCTGGTTTTGGTCAACGAATTTGACCACCTAGGGTAGCAGATCGAATCTTTAATGATTTATAAAGATATGAAAATTATTGTAAATAGATATGTTGCCTCAAATTAGAGGATAAGACTTTGTGCACTGTATTTTTTGAATACTTTTTGCCAGTGAATGAATGAAATATATAGGTGAAATTTGCAAGGATTTCTGAGTCATAATTTTGGTGATTTTGTGCTCCTTTGGTCTTGTAAGTTAGTCTATGTGTTTAAATCTCTTTAATGTGCATCTTCTTGCTTGGAAAACCAATTGATTAATTCAGAATTCAACTTTAATGAATGGTATGTTTTAGTTTGCCAAGTTATCAATGTTTTCAACTAAAGCAACACTTTAGAATTCATCCATGATTTGATTCTCTAATGTGTTAGTTTTTCACCCTTTCTACATTCACCTCCTACAGAAATTTGATCTAAATCCACCACCAAATCTTCCTATCTTGCCCCTATGGAGAAACCCTCTCTTTTTCCATCATCTCACTAGACAAAATTTGATTTGACATGACTCCATTCCCAATGGATTTGCCCCTTTTCTCATCAATAGACCTCTATAAATCAAATTTTTTTTTATCTTATTACTTAGCCTAATATCCTATTTTTAAGTAACCTAAGTGAGAGAGCCCTCTCTAGTCTAGAAGGGTTAGATTCTAGCCTAAAGCATTTTGTGGTTAACTCTACGATTCCTTTCTCAGCCTAATGAAATCACAGAGTGATAACATTTTGGCAACCATACTGGGAACTCGAAAGCTAAATATTCCTTGGTAAAGTCTTCATTTGAAAATCTCAAACCTAGTTCTTGCAGGTGACAATGAGTTAGGAATCATTAGGCTGAAATTTTCACCTAAAGATTGTGTTTAATCCTAGATGTAATAAGTTTTCTTGGAAATCTGGCTTGTATAAAGATCCATACAAGATCACATCTAGATCTTGATACCCCTGAAGTTGTGAGTGATCCTAAGAAGTGATGAGCCTCATCATTAGGTAACTGTATGGAGCTTAATACACCTCCAAACATATTTAAATCAACTCTTCTCATAATTCCTTACATATTTTTATTATATTTTTCCTTAATGAGATGAGTAAAAGTGAGATGTTATGCCTATTGGACTAATGTGTATTAGTTGCAGGTTTTTGAGAGAAAATCATGGAAATTTTGACTAATTCAAGGTAGAAACTCGAATGAGAAAAGGAAGAGAGATTGTAGGAGATAGATCCTCCTCATTTACTCCTCACTCATTAGAATATTCCTCCATCAAATCACACTAACTCAGAGTTGCAAGCCGTTGAGTCATGAAGATCAAAAGGCAGCTGAGCAAGTGACAGTTAGAGAGCTAGTTCATCTTGAGTTTGGAAGCTGAACCTCCCTAGATTTAAGGAAGTCATTGGAGACTTCATTTGTATAAATAAAGAGGCCTAAAGCCTCATTAGGATTCAGATTTTTTATTTAAAAATCACTAGGCATTTTCGAGTTCAAGACTTGTGGAATACATTGTTATCTAATTTTCTGATATGATAATGGGAATGAGAATTTCCTCGATCCAGCACTGAGTTGACTCATAGGGATGAAGCTCTTGGGTTAGGGACCAATCCTAGCAGCAAAGGCTCCTCTTCTTGTATTTGTATGCTTAGTTAATTTCATGTATTAGTGGTCGAATTGTTTTTAGCATTATTTCATTGCAAGTAGTTGTGGGTTTGATTAGTTTTCTTACATTTGTGCATTGCTTTAGCAGTAGCTTAAGAAGATAAAGGAATATCAAAAAGTTGCTAGTAGGTGGATTTGGCCTCACTCCTCCCTTCAAGGACCATGGTTTGAGGAAACAACTCCTACGCGGCCCTGAAAAGACAGAATTCTAATTTCTCATGGAATTTAAGGTTTTCTGTTACTTAGGTCGGCATTTTACTAGTTTTCAAGAATAGGATTTAATTGTCATTTCTGATATCTTCAGCCTTGCATTAGATCTTGTTAAGGTTTCACATTATTCTACAATTTTTCCCATGAATGAGATAGGAAACTAGATAATGCAATTCTATTTTTCTTTAGTTAATTGAAAATATTTCTTGTTTAACATGATTCATGGATAAATGTCAATGATTGATGTAGTGTAGGATTTTCAACAGTGCAAATAGATTTCATGACCAACAAACCCATCCTAACCTTATCCATCCATGATTATCACTTTTTCCCACTAAGTCCCTCACCAAATTCATCATTCCATAAGACCACTTCTCCAAGTTCGTTGAGCAAAGCCAACCATCTCCCAAACTCTATTTTGAGCTATGAAGGAGTCCTAGCCACTCCCTTTCTTCATTTCACCCACCATTCACCTTCCCTAATACCTACACCACCTTCCAAATCCCTCCTCTTTCTCTCAGCCAAATCCTGTAGGAATACAGGGGATCCTATAGGAGCATTAGGACATTCTATAGGAGGCATTAGGACATCATGTATGTGGACCTGTAGTGGCTTTTTTTGAGGCCAAATTGTGGAAAAAGAACCTAGGGAGATAGGAGAAGACCCCTACTTGCCTCCCAATCCATTTGACCATTCACCGTCATCCCTAATCCATCTGCCACATCACCAAGAGAAGTTAGCATTCACATTTTCACACAAAGAAGGAAAAAAGGAAAAAGATTCATTGTGTTCATTTACATGCACAATAGTAGAATGTTTGGATGTTTCAAATTGCATGCCTAGGATAGTAGGACTACACACATGTCAACTTAGCGTTATTTTGAAGTAAATCCTCTTAATAGTTAGTTATATGAATGGTGTGTTTAAGCATTTGATTTTAGTCCTTTCCTTACTACAGTAGACAAGATTTCATTTAGTGCAAATTTCCCTTTTTCTCATTGGTAATCAAGCTTCTTCTGAATAAATAGAAGGATGGTTTGAGAAACCATAGTGGTATATCACAAACTTAGCAGTGACAAAGAGCAGACCCATCACATCTACTTGTGTATACAACACTGTCACCTCCAAGTTTATACGAACCCCGAGTTGATAAAGTAAAGTTGGTAGCCCTCGGAGTTGCAAAATTCTTGCTGCAATACTAGTGCTCATCAAGAAGTTGGTTAGAAAGAAGTTTGAATAAGTTCAAGCAAGTAATAGTCACTTACGAATATCTATCACCCTTTATGAAAGCCTTATAACAACTGAGGATATTGAATTTGATTTTCCATTTGAGCATAACCTTTTTAGGTCCAAATCTGAAACCTTTGTTTCTAAGACATTCATTGATGAATCTAAACTAATACCACATATCCCTACACAGAAACTTGGAATTTCAAAGTCTGATAAATACATTTTAAAATAGTTTCATAAACTTGAGGATTTGGTCAATCAGTTGCACAAGGTTGCAGAAAAATCATCCATATTTCAGTAGACTTCTACCACATCTTCTACTCCCTCCGTTACTATTCCTTTAATCCATTCTCATTGTTCTTTTCCTATTACCTTTGTTGTGTATACTCCTCCCTTTACAACAACTCAACATATCACAGTTTCACCACCTCTCCCACCCTCATCATCAAGCACAGTAGTGAGTAAATCTAGCCCTCATACCACAATCATGGCATATCATTATGCCCCATTGGTTTTGAAAGCACCACTAAATGACATGCCACAGAATGATGGGCATGGCATACTCAATTTCATGGAATTGGGACAATTACAGCATAGTGGCACATAGACAAAATGAATGATTTTATAGACCTTGAAGAAGTAGATGATGATGATGTGAAACTGAGGTTGTTTGCCCAAAGCTTAGTACGGGAAGTTAGAAAGTGGTATAGAGGTTTGGTAACAGGCAGTATTTCAAATCTTCAACAATTTCATCAACTTTTCCTTTCTCGATGGTAGGTCAAAAAGAATCCTCTTCAAATTCTAACAAAATATGAAAGATTGAAGAGAGCTCCGAGAGATTCAATTCAAGAATATTCAAACAAATTCAATAATGTTTACATTTATATCCTTGCATAAACAAATCCTCCACTGATTTTGGCCTTGCTTCGTTATCTAGATGGATTCGATACTGACATGGCCTACCAACTAAGAAAAAGAATCCCAACTACTATGGAGGAAATGTAGAAGATTGCAGTAAATGTAGAAGCAAACTTACTAACCAAGAAAGCTAAGTTAAAGTCCAAGAAGAGGGTAACTATCAAGGAGGAAACTTGTTGGGAACGAGATCCCCCTAGGACAGTTTTGGGGCTAAAAGCCCTTGTTTTGGGTCAAGTTTTGTAATAAAGTGTAAAGTCTCTTCATTTTGTGGTTGCGGAGCACAAAGGTGTCATGATTCATAAAGGGTTCTCCGCCCTTATTTTGCAAAGTGTAAAATTAGTTGTAAAGATCTACCCATAGTCCACGGACCATGGTATTGTATAAAAAGAGCTAAGTAAGTAACCTCTAAGAAGTCATAAGATGTAGTAGAAGTCTCGAGCAATAAGGAGAGAAGTCTAAGTTTTGGGTCATTGCGTAGGTAGAGGCTCTACAACTAAGTGTGCAGAGCCCTAGGGTGGAAGTTTGGAGCTAAGTGCATGGACCCCTGCAGCTATGTGCGCAGGGTAGATAGAGTTTGTAATCATATGAAGATATCAATAAAGAAAAGTATTATACAAATGTGTCTTTGTTACCTGTTGATGCATCTTGTCCTATTGTGTATGGATTTCATTTATAATACTTATGTGGTGTGAAAATGTATGTAATTATGTTGGTTAATTGAACGCAAGTAAGGATATCTGTTTACGTAGTGCTAACTGTGATTGTTTAATAAGATAACTAAGACACTTAAGCTAGTTTGGGAATCTACACGATACGTTGCCCTAGCAACGTGAAAGTGCCTGAACCGTAGGTTAGGGATGTGCGAAGGCCAATCATTCCCCTTCGCAGAGGTACTGAAGGGCAGAATAAAGGACTAGATTTGATAAAGCCCTAGAACTTAACAACCTACGTGAAAGCATGAATAAAAGGAATAAACTAACATCATGACCATCTTAGGGTGCAGAAACTTGGTTCCAGCATCCCCCCATATTGCTTCAGGTGATAATTTGGTCCGCACTCTCTGGGCTAATGCCAAAGGGGCCAGTAGTGTAGGGATTTGTTTGGTTAACTAACATTGAACCTGGGTCAGGCCCCATGCAACCAACAAATGGTTCCGTTGCTAGGACCAAAATTTGCATAAGAGATTTGTGATGTCATATCACTAGAATCCAGCTACGAAAAAGATCGGAGACTGGTTGGATATGGAGATCCACGAATTAGTGGCGCAGGTGAACAGAAATCCAAGACTGGCAAAGGAATAGTGGTTGGACGACTACATATACACAAAGATCCATGATATCTTTTTATGTTCCTTTCTATTTGACCTATACGAGTGGATCGAGAATCTAGTGAATAGCCAAGGAAGGTGGAGACTTGACGGTCCTATTGTCTAGACCTTGGAGTTAGTACAAATATTGGAAGCCTCTGAGGATAAGATCTCTCATGCTATCGATCATTGGCTTGATCGCATCATAGGAGGATTTGTGACTGGATTCATGGTCGATACCTCAGTTAGCTACAGTGAGGTAGAGTGGCACTTTTTCAAAGGTCTGCGAGGTAAGTACTTGAAGTCTTTAATTACCTAGATTAAAATGTTATTGTTCGAAAAATGGGTTATGCAACTACCTTGATGTTCGAAGCTACATGAAGCAAAAAGACTTACAGGAATGAAGGAAGAAAGGGTCCTGAATATAGTCCATTGATTTCACCTCCATTAGGTGACGAAGAGGGAGTAGCGCAGGCTTCTCCGCGAAGTGTTATCCAATTAATAAGACAAGGATTCTCGTGACTACCACCTCCACCCACACCACCCCCAACTTCACAACCATCACCTTCGACTTTGTCCATACCACCTCCACCTCCACCGTAGTTCAGCATGGAAAATTCAGTGAAGCTTCCTTTATTTAAAGGCTTGGGAAATGAGGACCCAGACCAGTTCTAGTTTTTTGTGAAACCTGTATGGGAAGCTCAGGGCGTCATGGATGATCACATGAATAAGGCAACATTGGTTAGTGCTTTGTAGGATTGCACGCTAACCTAGTACATCAAGTACTCTAATGATAACCCAAACGCTGGGGTGGCGGAAATCTAGACTGTGTTGAATAAAGAATTCAGTAGGCCTAAATTTGAGGCACAGTCAATTGTGGAGTTCAAGGAAATCACGATGAAACCAGGTGAGACACCTTGGGAATTAGATCAGAGATTGAAGTTTAAAATCTGTGAAGCTAATATGAACTTAATAGATGGACAACACCGCGAATGTTTCATGGCTTCGCTCCTAACACACCTAAGGGTTGCACTATCACAACAAAAGATAATGAATCAGGGAAAGGCCTTGGAGATTGCAATGATACTGCATGAAACACTGATGCAGGATCCGATTCTAGGGGTTCAGCAGATCCATGCGCAGTTGCAAAATCTTTGCCTTGAAATGAAAAGTTTGAAGCAAGACAGAATAGTTCGGTGGGAGGTGCGCAAAGAGGTATGGTGCCTGAAATGCAAGGGCCAAGGGCATGACAAAGACCATTGCCCGGTCTTTGCGAACTACATTGCAGGAGGGGGACCAATGCCTTTAAGGGTAGAAGCTCAAATTCAACCAAGCATGGGGCCTACATTGTGGTGCGCCATATGTCAAGTAGTAGGAAAACATACACAGATAACTGTCATTTATTGCAGAAGTTTGTAGAAACACCACAAAAATCGTTATGCAACCTCTGTAGGTTGGTAGGGCATGATGAGTGAAATTCCAAAAGTTATGAATTGATGATGGATAGAACACCTGCCTATAGTGTTCAAGATGAGATGTGGCCCACTAACCATAGCGTGGGGATGACCTGGCAGAGGTTGGGAACAACTAATCTGCTACAATTGCGAGGGACCAGGACACTATGCCTGCGATTGCACTAACCCAACGCGTCCGTTGTGAAAATATTGACTCTGTTTGAACATGAGATGAAGGAATGTCCTACGCTGATAACGAGGATACATGAAAAAGGGGTGCTACCACCTCAACCAACTCAGAACCTACAGATGATGACGTATGAGCCTCATGAAGAGGATCTGAATGTGAATATAATGCTCCAAAGTAGAGTTGTAACAGGAGATGATAAGGGGAAATAGCTTGAAGATAGCGCATGGGTTCGCAAAGCTCTGGTGAAGAAGACTGAATTTGATTTGGAGCGCACATGTGAAACGTTCATGGAAGCAAAGAAGAGCTTTGTTGAGGCCTCCACCTCAGGGAGCAAGGATAAGCCTGATCAAGAGATGGACCCTTCTATGTTTACAACCTTCCTAGAAACCTGCATGAAGTTGTTGCATGATAGCAAGGCCATGAAGGGATTATAGGAGCTTATAAATAGATGTGCAGGAAACACTCTAGGTGAACCGCATGTGGTACAAAAGATTGGTAAGCATAAAACAAGGACAAGATGAGATATGAGACTGACCGCGCAAATAGGATAGTATGAAATGGATCGGGTTATTTTGGATCTGGGGTTAGATGCAAATGTCCTACCAAAGCAGACTTGGAAACGGATGGGAAGACCCACACTGCAGTGGTCTCTGATTCAGTTAAGGATGGAAAATCAGTAAAAGATAAACCCCAAGGGGTGACTATAGATATTGAAGGTGCAAGCGCATTGGCTGACTTTGAAGTAATAGAAATTGTAGATGACATTAACCCCTACCCTGCGCTCCTTAGCATTGATTGCGCTACTGATATGAACGGGGTAATCAACCTAAAGAAGTGAAAGATGATATTTAAGAAGAAATCACTCTGCATAATAGTACCCCTAGATCCTGCTGAAGGATCGTGCTATACTGAACCAACCCGCAATTATGAGAATGATGACGATTTGGATTGTACCTATAAGATAACAACGGAGACCAATATTGGGTGAATCCAACAGCATATGGATGAATTACATGGGATCTCAAGATTTCCTACACCTCAGACTCTGATGAAGAATTAGAGCACTGGTAGAATCAGTTACATGAAGTAACCACTCTAAGCTGTGACATGATGACCTAGTCATTATGATGTGTGTCATCAGAGGTAATAAATCGTCCCACTTATGATGGCCTGAATGATGTAGATATATTTTTCGATGCATTCAAAAGGGAGGTACCAGAGAAGCAGCGTTTCCAGGCTTTGGACTAGGCATTGCGCGCTACGCCAGCAAGGTGGTGGAGTATGCACAAGGGTCGCTTTGATGATTAGTGCGAGCATGGAAAGATGATGAGAACATGCTTTGGGAAGCCGAAGGTATGAATGATAGATAAGTATGATGGCAAGGATGATCTGCGCACACACTTAGTCAAGTGGGCTCAGGCTTATGGAGTGAAGCTCGAATCTAAATGGGTGTACTTGTTCTGTCACACCCTGGATGTCATCCTGATGAACTTGTACTTGGAAACAGAGCTCTTCCATGGTACAAGTGAATGAGATATTCTGTGTGAAGGATTCATAATGACATTCAGCTTTGAGGATGGGTTTGACTATATTGACGAGGCGCTACAAGAAGTGAAAGCAACAATCTTTAGGATACTGTAGGATCCTTTGGATCTGATTCAACCCAATTGGATTACTCAACTGAGCCATGCGTTGGAATGCTATAACATCACCACTAAAGAAGAAGATGAGGATCCGTGAAAGATTAACATCCCTAAAATAGAAGGTCACTGCGAGGTTGAAGGACCGCAGATTGAGAATCCTGATATAACCCGTGCCACTGAAAATGAAACAGCGGAATATTGGTACGGAGGCGGAGCCCAAATTTGTGAAGATTAGAGATTACTAGGATGATGCAATGGTGGATAAAGTCATTAAATTGCTCCATGAATACCAGGATTTGTTCCATACCAAGTTTATGGATCTAAAAGGGATAATAGGAGACCTTGGTGTTATGAAGATCACATTGAATCTCGACACAAAGTCAGTTAAGAAAACGCCTTACCATCTCAATCTGAAGTATAAGGAGAAGATCTACATAGAGCTAGACAAGATGCTTGTGACAGGCATCATTGAGCCCATAGAAGAATCTGATTGGGTAAGCCCAATGGTGGTACATGAAAAGAACCAGAAGGATGAAATAAGGATATGCATAGATCTCAAGAAGTTGAATAATGCTTATGTAAATGATCCTTTCCTAAATCCATTAAATGATGAAGTGTTGGACAATGTGGGTGGCCACGAAGCATATTCCTTCACTGATGGGTTCTCTGGGTGCCATCAGATCAAAATCGCGTCGGTGGCTAGGAGCAAGATGACCTTCCCAACTGAGTGGACATGTTTTCAGTACATTGTAATGCCTTTCAAATTGAAGAACATGCCTGCGATTTTTTCAGGCATAGTCATTGCTATGTTCAAGAAATTTATTCATAAGTTCCTAGAAGTGTACTTTGGTGATTGGACTATGTTTGGGTTGGTGAAACGCCATGTGGCAAGTTTGCGCCTAATGCTAGATACCTGTCAAAGATACCAAATCACGCTCAATCTGAAGAAATTCATGTTTTGTGTTCCTTTTGGGACCCTACTGGGTCATGTGGTTTGTAGATAGGGATTGATGGTAGATCCCGCAAAGATTGCGATGATACTTAACTTAGAAGCACCGAGGAGTGTGAAATAGTTATTGGGACAAGGAATGTAAGAAAAGTTTGGATGTATTGGAGGAAAAGATGGTCACCGTGCCAATTTTAGTCTTCTCGGATTGGAAGAAGAAGTTTCATGTACATCTTGACGTGTCATGTATAGCATTGGGAGTACTACTGACACAGTACACTGTTTAGCAGAACAAGGAGTTAGTGTTGTGCGCGATAGACTTTTCTATCATTGTCGGGCATCTGTATAAAATGGGGTCTGATGAGATATTGAAACGATATGTATCGGAATTTTAAAGGAGTAGTATCCTCGCAGACACTCATGGGAGTTCTGCAGGAGGATGTTATGCAGGAAAAGGGACTGCACAAAAGATTCTACGTGTAGGTTTGTGGTGGCCAACCCTCCATCAGGATTCAAAAGCGTACTGCAAAGTGTGTGATGTATGTCAAAGGACTAGCAGGCCATCGCGAAGGGATGAGCTACCTCTGAATCCACAAACGACATTACAACCCTTTGAGAAAAGGGTGACAGATTGTGTGGGACCCATTCAACCCCAAGGGAAGAAGACGGGAGCGAGGTAAATTATCACCGTGACAACGTATTTGACTCAATGGGCAAAGGTGATGAGCCCCAAGAATGGATGATTATTTGGGCTCATTCAACCTCCTAATTTCAACTTAATCCACCATTCTCATTAGTTTATTGCATGCTTTTTATTATATTTATGCTAATAGAGTGAATTGAGTTAGTCATTATGCCAACAAGTCTAATGTGTGCTTTGTGTATCTTTTTTGGTCAGTTTGGAGACAAAGTCAATGGTTGAAATGAGAACTTGCAGCCAAATTCGTGGAGAGTATTTTTAGGAAGGTGTTCCCTTCATTTATGGGCCCTTACCTCGAATTATCCACCATCAGCTCGGAGTTCAAGGGCCACCAAATCAGTTAGCACAAGGGCAGCCAAGCAAGTCAAGTAGGACTGTTGTTAACTATAATTTTTGGGCAACCGAGTCCCTAAAGTTTAGGAAGACTGTTGGGGTCCTCAATTTGTATAAATAAGAGGGCTTAGGGCCTCATTTCAGTTAGTCATTTTGGTTAGCCAATAGTTAGTAATTTTTTAGTTCGATTTTTAGGCAGTAGATTAGCTTTGCTTTCAACACATTTTCAAGTTCTCCTTGTGGACAGTTTTTGGAATGTAACATTTCTTTTGATCAATAAAGATGAATCCAACTTTGCACCAGCTCTAAATCTCTCTTAGGAGGCTGTAGCTCTTGGGGTTGGGCCCATCTCAAGTGCCCAGTACTTCCTTTGTTTACTTTCATTTGTCTTTGATGCATTCTTAGAATAAAATCTGCTATTTAGATTTGCATCTTGTTTTGTTATTTAGGTTGTTTTTGATGAGTAAAATAGCTTTTCATGCTCAGATTTAGTTGATAGGTTGTTAACAGAAAAATCTTCAAGAAAAGGGCCATCAAACATCTATGGTTTCACCTCTCCCTCAGTGGGATCAGGAGCTATGACTAGGATGACTTTGCTGCCCACAAAAACACTGATTTTGCTTTCCCATGCAATCACTAGTGTTTGATTTTCATGTGTAGAAGTTGGTTAAAAGTTCAGACTTTCATTTTCTTAGTTGCATGAGATAAAACACATGGTTTCATTGTAGGTCACACTTCTATTCATTCTCTTTACTGGCAACTAACATATTAGGTCAACGTAACTAGGTCTTTGAATTTACAAGTCTTTGTTGGTTCAGATTGGAAAAACGACTTGCAGAGCACCTATACCACTTCTTCATCTACTTATTCTCCATCTACACCATCCACTCCACCCTCTACTTAGAATCATTGCCTCACGTTTTCCATTTTCTCTCCAAAACCCTAATTTTTGTGCAACATTGCTTCAGTCTTCCTTGAACAAATCCCACCATCCTTGCCACTCCTCAGCTCCATTCCCCAAGTCCTGGACCTCTTCACACCCCTATTTCACGTCCATACTCATTCCTCCATCTTTTTCCCTCCATCCATGCTCCAAAATCCCATTTCTGAACATCTTGTAGAAAAATTACAGAACATTCTGTAGAAATTCCTGAACATCCTGTAGAACCCCTGCAGACTTCCTGTAGAAGCTCACGAATGAGGTTTCTTGATAGCCAAACTCTATGAAACTCTTTGGAAGGGTGTTAGGGACCCCTTAGGCCCTCTCTGAACCTTCCCTACCTCTTCCAAGCATTTCCTCTCATCGATCCACCTCTGCACAGTCACAAACAATGAAAGCACATGCATGATAAATTTGACAACTTAATCAAAAATACAAAAAGATGTTTTCTTCATATAGAAGTAGCTTAGACACGTGTAATTTACCTTTCTAGAAGTAATGGAATCTATTTTAGTAGCTTGCATCCTCTTTTTCACATCAGTAGGACTAGATAGTAAAATTAGGGTTTGTTAGGGTTTGAATTTCCTTTCGGCTTTTCAGTTTCTTTTCGCAAGTAGATTAGCTTCCTTTGAGTTAGCTTTCATCCATCAGTTAAAAAGCTTCTTCTCAGAGCTCATAGAAGTTGGCTTAAGCCCCTAGCGGACTTGTGCCAGCTGACCAAGTGATAGTTGCGGCAAGAGCTAGTACTTGTGCATACAGCACCGTCGCTTCCAAGTTTGTTACGAACTACCAGGTTGATAAAATTAAAGAAGGGAGTCCCAGGAGTCGTAGCATTATTGCTGCAATACTGGGGCCCACCATATTTTTGGTGTTGTTGCCAGGGAAGCGTTAGAGTATTGTTGATTGTTGTTTTTCTTCTATTTTCTACTACAACCTTCTGCTAAGTAGTTTATTTCATTTCGATTCTGCAATTTCATTTCCGCAAAAGTAGAGTAGACATTTCCTACTTTCATAGATTAGAATTTCAATTCCGCAATTTCATTTCTGCAAGCGTAGATTAGCATTTCAATTCCGCAAGCGTAGCCTAGCATTTCATTCCTGCAATTTCATTTGAGAAAAATAGATTACTCCTTTCCTTCTTTCATTTCAATTCCGCATTTTCATTTCAGCAAGATAGTTAGTTGTAGTTCAATCTATTTTAGTTTTGCAGGTACAAGAAGAAAAATACAAAAATCAACCAAAAAGATTTTTTTCATGCCTTGTAGGAGTAGACATAAGTTAGAAAAATGATTGCACAACACCCCAACTGCTTCACACAGCCAACCTTCTCTCTTCTTCAATGGTTGTGATTAAAGAACCCTTAGGTGGACAACAAGACATATTTGAAGAACCTCAAGGGAAGAAGAAGAAGAAAACATTCCTCTGGAGCAAATGGCTACAAGCAGAAATGTTGGGAGCAGTATCTTATCCAAACATGAATTTTCAAATCATATGGGATATTTCAAGAGTGATATGAGGTAGTGTCTTGCCATGCAACTGGATACCTTACAGATCCAAAAGAAGCAAGAGGAAGCCAAGAGGGCTTTGGTCATCTTTTGTCCCAGGTGCACTAGAAAGCATCCTAGGAACAAATGTCCAATGCACTCCCTAGAAGTGTGTTTTCTCTGTGAAGAATACCATCCTACAGATCAGTGCCCTTCTTTGCCTGGAATCAAAGCTGCATATCAAAGGGCCAAAGAAGTCACTGAACCACTCTATTCCATGAACCAAAGGAGGTCACATGGACCCATAACTTACCAGCAGGAATTGCAAGGGACATCCGAGACTTATTACGACCCCTATCAAGCCACTTTCATGTCTTCTTAGGGTCCCCCTGCTCATCCATCCTGGTTCACACCTCCTCCTTGTTCTTTCGCAGATCCATATTATGCCGAATCAACTACTCATTCATTTCACTCTTATGCTCAGCCACAGCCTCAGTGGAATACACCTCATCAAGAGTGGAGACCCTAGTACAACACAACTCTTGCTCATTTTCCTCCACCACCTGCTCAACCGCAACCATCGCCTCCTGCTCCACCAAGGCAACCCCAAATGCTTACCCAACCACAACCCCATCCACATCCATCTCAAATATACACCTCCACTCAACCACCCGTACCACCATTCCCAAAACCATACAATGGAGTAGCTCAATCCAATTGCAAAGCTGAGGCACACCATGTCCAAATGACTCATCTTGAGCTCAATGATCTTCACCATAGCTTAGGAAGAGTATTGCAAAAAAGAGATTATCTTGAAAGCATTGAAGGACCACAACCAGTAAAAGAAGATGCAAAAGAGGATAGCAAAGAACCATGGGTTGTACTTGATGAAGAGAAGACATCAAAATCAGAGATTGAGAGTGCTCCCTCATGGTTACCATCAAATCCTCCATTTACTCAAGAGAAATATCAACAAAAAGAGGAAGATGTGAAGGTCGTGATAGAAGAAGATATGGAGAATGATCCAGATCAGCAAAAGGACCAAGGATATCAGAGCTATATTGAGATATGGTTTTAGACGGTCACTAAGTTGCAGCAGTACTCTCCTCCTCAGCAATGCTTGATCCCTTCAAATTCAAATCATTTGGTCTCTAAAGTCCAGCTAGCTGTCAAAGCATGCATTTCAAGCCTCCACATCAGTTTGTCTCTAATCTCGATGTGCACATGGCTCCATTGGAAGTATTCTTATACTTGAAAATGATTTTTTTTTTTAAGTAGGGTAGGGTAGAAAAAAAAAAGAAAAAAAGAGAAAAAAAAAAAGGAAAAAATGGAAAAATGGAAAAAATGGAAATAAGAGGAAAAATCTAAGGTGAAAACCTCCTCGGAGGCGCCTTAAATTGGCTCATTGATTGAAAACCTCCATGAAGCAGTCAATGGGTTGGAAAAAAAGAGAAAAGAAAAAGAATAAGATCCTTGGGTGAAAACCTCCCTTGGAGGCGCCTGGGGCAGGCAATTAGGGTGAAAACCTCCATGAGGCGCCCTAGTTGTTTTCAAAAAAAAAAGAGAAAAAAAAAAAAGAAAAAAAGAGAAAAAAATAAACCTAATTTGCATTGAATAATTGCAGGTTGCAGCAAGGACGTTTCAAGTCAGGAGGATCACTCAAAACAAAGACAAAGAAATTTTTGTGCCTTCTAGAGGAAGTTCTATATTTCTAAAGGAAACATCCTGTAGAACCTTCAAGCGAGCCAGATTCGATTTTGGAAGGGGATCTAAAGCTTGGAATCTATTAGTTATGTCTGCAAGCATCCATGTTCCCATTCCTCAGCCTTTTCCATCATCTTTTCCACCTCATTGTGCTTCTTTTATGAAAATTGTGCCTTCTACAGGAAGTTCTATGTTTTCTACAGGAAACATCTTGTAGAACCTTTAGACGAACCAAATTCAATTTTAAAATGGAATCTGATGGTGGGAATCTGTTGGTTAGGCCTACAAGCACCTATGTGTCCATCCCTTGCCTTTCTCCATCATTTTTCCACCTCATTGTGCTTCTACATTGTGCTTCTACAGGAAGTTCCTGTAGAAATTGTAGGAAGCTAGAAATGGATTTCAAAAAGGCGGTTTGGCGAATATGGTAGCTTCCTCAAGGGTTCAGAAGTCCTGCAATCTTCAAACTCCTCCTCCATCATCTCCATACCTGCATCACAGCCCAAGTTCATTTTTCTTACCATGCAACAAAACTGCAAAATGCCTTGAAGCAAAAATACCTAGAACATAATTTGTTTTTGCCCTAACTTGAAAACCATGCATCCATTTGAAAAACATTTTTATGGCGAATTGTACAAGGGTGATGGAAACATGCCTGAGCAGTTTCGGCCAATCCCGGTGCACGGTTTCCAAGAAATCAGCCTCCATCTCCTTCAGCCATTTTTGCATTTTCTCCATATCCGTGCATCCGTTTAAAACCTGTTTCATGGGGAGATGCACATGGGTGATAGTAGCCTACCCAAGCAGTTTCAGCGGATTCTGATGCACGGTTTCTGAGAAATTGATCTCTGAAATCTTCAGCCATTTTCCATTTTTCTCAAAATCTGTGCATCCATTGATCACGATTTTGCTATGGGAGGTGCATCATGATGATAGGAACATGCTCAACAATTTTTAGATCGATCCAATCTATCATTTGGGAGCAATGGCGAAAACAAGTTTCGGTCCTGTGAAAATTCAGTGGCAGCAACTTGAGGGTGCATATCTGAGCGTGAAAATGAACTTCTGCAACATGCATCCGGCCAGAGGACACCTACACAAGGAAAAAAACCAAAAATCATCAGCCAAGCCCTCATGCAACCAAAGAAACCAGTGCATGCAGCAATGACTAGCCACAACACCTCACAACAGCCATTTGACTTCAGGCACGTGACTGAAACTCGTTCTTCTATTGCACAAATCTAATTTAAAAACTACATGAATGAATGGAATGGTGGAATTAAGCCACGAATATAGCAAGGTTAAGCCAATTTCCTTCTCTAGCACTCAGCCGAAAGTCACGCAGTACACGTGGACAGCTGACTTACATGAAAATTAAAGCAACTAGGAGTGTTGGCCGTTTAAACCTCAGTTCAATTCACGACAGTGATTACAGGGGGAAAACACACAGTTCAGGAACAACACTTCTAGTTGCATGTGGCCACGTACACTTGGCCACTTCACTCTCCCACGTAAATCACGCTGAAATTAAATGATGCTCGGCTGAAATTCTCACCACCCTCTGTTCAACTGCAGTCAACTGGAGCACATGTCCACCACGTCTAGATCAGTTAACCAATGGTCCTCTGCAAGTTTCCTGCCCGGTTTCTCTAGATTTCTGCCGTTTCTTAAAAAATTCCCGTCTATCGTGCTCTACAGGTGTTTCTACAGGAAACACAGAAAACAGCCTTCCAGAGCATAAAAGCCTGGATTTCTCTTCGACAAATTGGAAATCTCAAGGAGAGGTAGGCTCGAACATGCCATCCCCATGCTTAATTTTCGAAAGGTGGTGAATTATCTAGTTTGAAGTAAAAAAGATTGGAACCAATCTGCCTATGGGTCCATAAGGTGTTTTGCTTATATAATACACAGAATTTCTTTTGAATGGTGTTGTGTTGTATTCACCTCCATGGTTCCTGCTAGAGAACTCTCCCCATTATAACGATAAACTGATGTAAGGCTCACTTGTGCACATATAAACCTTTTTCTTTTGTGACTGTTATATGGTTAGTGTGAAAATTAGCTCTGCACTCTATTTGTGAGAGCCTAATTTCATTTTGACAGTCAAGTTTTGGGGCAACAACAATATTATAACCAAGGAATTGGTGAAATGAGAGATACAACCAACGGAGAAATCTTGTCCTAAGAGTCAAGGAGGAAAGCCATATAAGAATTCTCCTTCTGGTCAGAGCACAAGCGAAGACAGGGCATTATATCCAAATTCTGGTCGAGGAACTCACTTCATCCAGCAGTGAGGAAAAGGAGAAAATTGAGGCAGAGAGGAAAACAGAGGGGAAGAAAGCTAAGGGTAAGAAAACCCAAGGCAAACCAACAGTGAAACCATCACAAGGAAAGCAAGAGGAAAATCAAGAAAGAAAAAGGAGGATGAAATAGACAGAAAAAAACCAGTTTAATCCTTGGAAATTGTTGTAGGTTGCAGGAACACAATGCGGAAAGGGGGCCTCCCAACACAAGCAGAAGGGTCCCTACCAAGTTCCCATGCATCCTCACATCCATCCCCTCCATGAACACTCATTTTTTTTAGGATCCAGACACAATTTATTCATGGTTCAACCTTCTACAGGAAGCTACAGGACTTTCTATAGGAAGTTCTGTATGTTTACCAGAAACATCCTGTAGAGCCTTTTGGGTAGGCTAGAATCGATTACGGAGAGGTATTTGAAGCTTGAAATCTATTGAGGAGGCATGCAACCACTCTTTTCTTCCATCCTCCACTTGTTCCATCTCCTCTCACCACCATTGCTATCATCTGGTTGAATATACCTACATCGTCATACCAGAACCCTGTTTTATTAGATAGGAATTTGTTTTTTAAGTGAAAAATAAAGCATGTAGAGGCCCACACACCTTACCTATCAAGGCACCCTCAGGACCCTTCATCCGTGAATGCAACTTGGTTTGTTTAAGCATGCATGCTGGGAGGAGAAACGACTACAGGATGTCCTACAGGAATCCTGTAGTAGCTGATCCGACTGGAGCACGTACCATGGAGACACCAGCAGCTCACATCAAACAAAGCTAGTGCATGAAGCATTCACCATTAGAGAGTCGGGTCTCAAGGTCTTGGAACCAAAATCGGCAAAAATTGAAGAAGAAGACACCCCCAGCCATGCAAGCCAAACCAGGAAGTGTAAAAACGGCTTCTACAGGAAGCTAGAAATCAGCTACAGGACTTTCTACAGGAAGTCCTGAAAAAGGGAAGCAGAAGGAGAAATCAGCCGAAATCCTAGCTAGGGAGGCAGCAACTATGTTGGCCGCCCTAAGTACCTCTCCCAAGCTGAAGGAGAAGTGAAAGAGGGAGCTTCCACTATATTTTAAGGCAAGAAAGGGCATGCAAATAAGAACTGGCAGACCCCAAACCACGGTCAAAGAAGCAAATTTTCATTGAGGACACAAAAGCTAAACAAAAGGAGGAGCCTCCTTCAAGGATTTCCATCACCTGTGAATGAGGAAGCCAAAAACCTCCACTGGAAGAGAGAGAATTCAGATAATGGACTCAAAGACAGTTCTACAGGAAGTTGAGAATTCTCTAGGAAAAGAAGCACAGACAGTGGGAAGAAGCAAAGATAAAAGCATGGTTTCATGACAGAAAAGAGGACATCACTTCAGAAGCTTGGCATGACAGGGAGGCAACCAAGGCCATCAAAGATGAGGAGATAGATTGGTTGCTCAGAGGATGAGCAACACTTTCAGTAAGGGGGTGATGATGAGCCCCAAAAATGGATGATTATTTGGGTTCATTCAACCTCCTAATTCAACTTAATCCACCATTCTCATTAGTTTATTGCATGTTTTTTATTATATTTATGCTAATATAGTGAATTGAGTTAGTCATTATGCCAACAAGTCTAATGTGTGCTTTGTGTAGCCTTTTTGGTCAATTTGGAGACAAAGTCAATGGTTGAAATGAGCACTTGGCAGCCAAATTTGTGGAGAGTATTTTTAGGAAGGTGTTCCCTTCATTTATGGGCCTTACCTCGAATTCTCCACATCAGCTCGGAGTCAGGACAAAAATTGAAAAGGGCGCCAAGCAAGTCAGTGGACTGCTGTTAACTACAATTTGGGCGCGAGTCCTAAAGTTTAGGAGGACTCTCAATTTGTATAAATAAGAGGGCTTAGGGCCTCATTTCCGTTAGTCATTTTGGTTAGCCAATAGTTAGTCATTTTGTATTCATTTTGTAGTCATTTTGTAGTTCGATTTTTAGGTAGTAGATTAGCTTTGCCTTTCAGCACATTTTCAAGTTCTCCTTGTGGACAGTTTTTGGAATGTAACATTTCTTTTGATCAATAAAGATGAATCCAGCTTTAAACCAGCTCTAAATCTCTCTTAGGAGGCTGTAGGCACTTGGGGTTGGGCCCATCTCAAATGCCCAGTACTTCCTTTGTTTACTTTCATGTGTCTTTGATGCCATCTTAGAATAAAATCTGCTATTAGATTTGCATCTTGTTTTGTTATTTAGGTTGTTTTTGATGAGTAAAATAGGCTTTTCATCTCAGATTTAGTGATGGGTTGTTAACAGAAAAATCTTCAAGAAAAGGGCCATCAAACATCTGTGGTTTCACCTCTCCCTCAGTGGGATCAGGAGCTGTGACTACGATGACTTTGCTGCCCACAAAAACACTGATTTTGCTTTCCCATGCAATCACTAGTGTTTGATTTTCATGTGTAGAAGTTGGTTACAAGTTTAGACTTTCATTTTCTTAGTTGCATGAGATAAAACACATGGTTTCATTGTAGGTCACACTTCTGTTCATTCTCTTTACTGGCAACTAGCATATTAGGTCAACGTAACTAGGTCTTTGAATTTACAAGTCTTTGTTGGTTCAGATTGGAAAAATGACTTGCAGAGCACCTATACCACTTCTTCATCTACTTATTCTCCATATGCACCATCCAGTCCACCCTCTACTTAGAATCCTTGCCTCACGTTTGCCATTTTCTCCCCAAAACCCTAATTTTTGTGCAACATTGCTTCAGTCTTCCTTGAACAAATCCCACCATCCTTGCCACTCCTCAGCTCCATTCCCCAAGTCCTGGACCTCTTCACACCCCTATTTCACATCCATACTCATTCCTCCATCTTTTTCCCTCCATCCATGCTCCAAAATCCCATTTCTGAACATCTTGTAGAAAAATTACAGAACATCCTGTAGAAATTCCTGAACATCCTGTAGAACCCCTGCAGACTTCCTGTAGAAGCTCACGAATGAGGTTTCTTGATAGCTAAACTCTGTGAAACTCTTTCGAAGGGTGTTAGGGACCCCTTAGGCCCTCTCTGACCCTTCCCAACCTCTTCCAAGCATTTCCTCTCGTCGATCCACCTCTGCACAGTCACAAACAATGAAAGCACATGCATGATAAATTTGACAACTTAATCAAAAATACAAAAAGATGTTTTCTTCAGATAGAAGTAGCTTAGACACATGTAATTTACCTTCCTAGAAGTATTGGCATCTATTTTAGTAGCCTGCATCCTCTTTTTCGCATCAGTAGGACTAGATAGTAAAATTAGGGTTTGCTAGGGTTTGCATTTCCTTTCGGCTTTTCAGTTTCTTTCCGCAAGTAGATTAGCTTCCTTTGAGTTAGCTTTCATCCATTAGTTAAAAAGCTTCTTCTCAGAGCTCATAGAGGTTGGCTTAAGCCCCTAGCGGACTTGTGCCAGCTGACCAAGTGACAACTACGGCAAGAGCTAGTACTTGTGCATACAGCACCATTGCTTCCAAGTTTGTTACGAACTACCGGGTTGATAAAATTAAAGAAGGGAGTCCCGGGAGTTGCAGCATTATTGCTGTAATACTGGGGCCCACCAAGAGGCATGACCTGTTAAGGATTGCACGGGTGCGACTACTACAAAGTTCCTCTTTGAGTATGTACTGATGCGATTTGGGTGTCTAGAGATTTTGATGAGTGATCATGGTACACACTTTCTAAATGAGATGATCATCGTGCTAATGGAGGAATTTTAGGTATATCACCAGAAAATCACCCCTTATCACCCGTAGGCTAACGAGACAGTGGAAGCATTCAATAAGGTGTTGGAGAATGTGCTGACAAAGGTTTTCAATGCTCAATGAAGTGATTGGAACCTATGC
Source organism: Pinus taeda (assembly GCA_000404065.3). Taxonomy (NCBI): domain Eukaryota; kingdom Viridiplantae; phylum Streptophyta; class Pinopsida; order Pinales; family Pinaceae; genus Pinus; species Pinus taeda. The sequence continues at coordinate 30,212 of APFE030464406.1, read as the reverse complement.
ATACCCGCAGTACTATGGGCCTATCAGACGACATGCAAGAAGTTGACTAGACAAACACCCTTTAGGCTTGTATATGGTGTTGAAGCGGTGATGCCCATGGAATACATTGTGCCTAACCTGCGCATAGTGACACTCACAGGTATGACAGATCGTGAAGCCTTGGAAGAGAGGCTCACTCAATTGGCTGAGCTTGAGGAAGAAAGATTTCTAGTTGGATTTCACCAACAGGTCCAAAAGCAATGCAAAAAAGCATGGCATGATGAGCACATTAAGCTATGCACCTTTAAGATAAATGACCTGGTTTGTTATATGAAAGCAAGTTTGATCAATTTCTAGGGAAATTCAAAATGCACTGGTTAGGGCCCTATGTCATTAAGGAGGTTACCGATGGAGGAGCAGTTCAATTGGTTAAATTGAATGGAGATCCCTTCCTAGGAAAGGTGAATGGCAGTCGATTGAAGCCATACACCAGTAATCGAGCCATGTAACTATATGAAGGTAGCACAATGTTAGTGCTCCAGGCAGCTGAAAGAAGGCGCGGGACTATAAACTACACTATCCAGGCTGGGGAGCTGCATGATTGGAGGATTGTGTGAAGCAAGGAAGTATCACAGGGTTTGCGGTAGTGCGAAGGCAGCTACACTACCTAGGAAGAAATCGCACAGGTTGGCCGGAAAGTAACCATTAAAGTCACTATTCATGATTTGACGGTATAAATGTGGCCAAATGGAGCAGGCAATCGGCATTTAAGACGGAATTTATGGGGCAGATCCTTGAAAATCTACTTCCAATCCAACATTAATGAACCGAATGTGAGGGGAAAGATCGGATTTGAATTCAAAATGACCTATAAATTACAGGTCGCTACCTAATGAAAAACACTTAGCATTTTTAGCATTGAGTTGTTAAGCTCTCAGGCACACACGAACTAATAATTCTTCAAGGCTTTGATAGCGAGTCCAGTGTTTGCGAACTTACCAAAGATGTCATGAGCAGTGTTCGAAAGAATTATGTCATTACCCACAGAAGCTATAGGTACTGAAGAAGTAGTAGAGGAGTCGGTGCCAGAAATCGTTATGCAGGTAGAAGAAGCTACTCCAAAGGTTTCTGAAGTATTAATGGAAGTCCCTAAATCACTGAGGATGTCGAAACAAAAGCCCACCCCAACCGAGGAGAGCCTGAAGGATAAGAAGGGCAAGTAGCCTGCAATACTGATGTGTGCGTCGCTAAGAAGAAACCCACCGAAGGATAGGCCCACCACACAGGAGAAGGGAAAAGCCATCAATCTAGATCTAGAGGAGGAAGAAATTGAAGGCATCCCATTGGATGATGAGGAGGTGGGAATAGACGTGGAGGAATTTGAAGCCCAGGGTGATGACCCTATCACTCGGTTTCCTAAGTATGTCCCTCCATGCAAGAGCAAGGCCAAGGTACCGAAAGATATCGACGAGAGCAAGGTTCCCTTGCAAACCCCTCTGCTACCGAATGAGATTGTTTTTGAAGGGTCACGCTTGAAATGGGTTCCTCTATTAAAATCGAAGAGTGGGACTTGGCTAACCATGAGAAGTTCCCACACTTGGCGACCGAGAAACTAATGCACCGCATTATCGACACAACCACCAGAATGACCACATTGGAGCCGCAGAGGTGGCTCAGAGGAGTAGACAAGGCTAGTCTGCTCAACTTGCTATGGGTACCGCGCTACAACCGCACTTTGATTACAGTATTGGTCATCAATAAACTGCTATTCTTGGTGCATGATGTGTGTATTTAGTTGGAAGAGCCAATACCCATCACTAACAGATTGATCCATAGGATCACGCGGTTTCCCTACACAGGAGAAAATACGGCCATGATATTTGGCAGAAAAGATGGTGAGCAGGCCCTTGCAGAGGCCATGAAAGATAAGTTTAAGCTGGTAAAGAAGCCGCATGGATATGCAATATCTAGCATCTGTGACCCTGTTGTAAAGCTAGCCACGTAGATTTTAGCAGGGAAGGTGATGAGGAAGTGTCACACTGATGAGGTGTCGATGCCTGTCGTCACACTAGCAGCCTAGTGCGCCAAAGGAGTTCAATTCAATTGGATATATTATCTCCACAGTGAGTTCCTTGCAAACTGACACGAAGCATAGGAGCTCAACAAAGATGTTCCACTACGCGTGGCTCTTTCTTTTGGTTGTGCTGGTAGTATGGGAGCTACTAGAGGATAGTCAATTCCCTTCGTTTGCGCCAGACCTACAAAAAGTAGAAAAGTACGCTTCGTTGTGGGTGACCAAGGATGCATAGCGCATCAACGATAGCAAGTTATTATTAATCTTGATGGAGATTAACATCCACATGGCCATCAATTGCAAACCGTGGTTGTCACATACGATGTTTGCCAATATTCAGGGTTGCATAGAGTTTAAAGCCGATTTTCGCCATCTGTCCATCAGGGCATGGAAGGACCCTACGCAGACATGGTATGACTTGCCTTACCTGGCAACAGATGATGCCATTGCTGCAGTGCTTGATCATTGGCTGACAAAATGGCACACTACAACAGACTTGGTGGTGGGAGGGAGCAAGTCCACCGCGTAACGCAAGAAGGAGGAGGCCAAGCTCAAGATGACACAATTGGCCGAAAAGAAAAAGAATTGGGCCGCTCACAAGGCCTAGGGAGAGCACGAAGTTGCTCAGCAAACGAAGAAGCAAACAAATGGAACATAGTGGGGCTCTGACAAAGGTGTGAGGTCGCCTTCACAGGAGACAGAAGAAGAGACGAATGAGCAAACAAAGTAGCACGGCGCAGACCCACAAGTGACATCCGCCCATGTCAAGCATCCAAGGGAGCAGGAAAAAGGAGGGTCCAAGAAGAAAGCCAAGGCCACTAAGACATCGTTGGACCCAATCATGCTCACAAAGGGCGACTTGCACAACATTGGAGACATGTTTCGAGATGTCACCGCGAAGTCTCTACAACAGTTTGAGCAACAGCAACAACTAGTATTGGGGGATATCTAGATAGGTCTGTAGGAGCTGCAGACCAGTGCGTCACGGGCTAAAATGATGTCCACTAGCCTCGCTATCTGCACTTCAGAAGCTATCACGATGTTGCGTGCAAAGGCCTCTAGCACGATAGTGCTATCTGATGGAGCATTGACCATGAAGAATGAAGATGACAAGCCCACTGTCAGCTCCCTCAAGGGAGTAGGGTTGAATCTAGTAGCGCTCCCTTGTGAGGTGCTCCACCTATTATAAGATGGATTGATTGCAGAGTTGAGGGCCCGTGAGCACCGCACCCTACAAGTGATTAGTGAGCAGCACATTAAAAATGAGTAGATGGCACTACAGCAAGACTCTTCCATTGCTACCTTGACCGAGGTGAACAACCAGAGCAAGCATATACTTCAATTCATGGAGGAGGCATGCCGAATGGTCCCAGAGTTGGCCATTCCTAAGAAAGAACCAGTCAAGGTGCGCGTCAGAAGCTGGCTACAGGGTCTGTGATGCTCAGGAATGGCAAGGGTTCAGTTGGAGTTGAACCTATAGATCACTAAATTGCAGTTGAAGGCCCAGCCTTCAACCCCGCTAGAAGTAAAGGAGCAACATCCAACCATTGTCATCGATACAATAGTGGCAGTTGACAGTGCAGTAGTAGACTGCACACAACTTCTTGAGCAGTCGTTTGAGGTCTTGACGAGCTTGCAAGAGAACCCTAATATATAGTGATTAGAGATAGAAGCATGTGAGATGAAACAATGCTATGATGAGGTCAAAGGCACAGTGTGAACAATCGCACTCACACAGATATTGGTGAAGCTGCAGGAGGCCAAGTAGCTGAAAGAATAGGTGGATGCAATGCTACACAAAGAAGCAGTGCTGAAGGTGTGACTGAAGCCCTCGCTAGATGAGCTTACACAGTCACAGCCTCTATTGAAGGAAAGCTTGCAAATCTACAAGAAAATCAACAAAAGCTTTAGGCTGATAGTTCAGGAGCAGTGACTGAGCAAATGGTTGAAGACATGAAGCAGGTGACTGCACAATGCATTGCTAAGGTTGCGGTCATACAGGTCGAGCTTGGAGGTTTTCACGCTAAGATCTCCTCACCTGTAGAGTGACTCAAGGGCGAGTCACAATGTTTGTGGTGGGGGCCTGTTGGGAACGGGATCCCCCAAGGACAGTTTTGGAGCTAAAAGCCCATGTTTTGGGTCAATTTTTGTAATAAAGTGTAAAGTCTCTGCATTTTGTGGTCGCGGTGCGCGAAGGTGTCACAAGTCATAAAAGGTTGTCTACCCTTATTTTTTAAAGTGTAAAGTCGGCTATAAAGATCTACTCATGGTCTGCAGACCATGGGATTGTATAAAAAGATCTAAGTAAGTAAGCTCTAAGAAGTCATAAGTTGTAGTAGAAGTCTCGAGAAATAATGAGAGAAGTCCAAGTTTCAATTTGTAACATAGGTAGAGGCTCTACAGCTGAGTTTGCAGAGGCCTAGGGTGGAAGTCCACAGCTGAGTGCGCGGATCCCTACAACTATGTGCACAGGGCAGATAGAGTCTATAATCATATGAAGATACCAATAAAGAAAAGTATTCGACCAATTTTGTGTCTTTGTTTCCTGTTATTGCATCTTGCCCTATTGTGTATGAATTTCATTTATAATACTTATTTTGTGCGCGAATGTATGTAATTATGTTGGTTAATTGAATGCAATTAAGGATATCTATTTATGCAACACTAACTATGATTGTTTAAGAATATAACTAAGAAACGTAATCTAGTTTGGGAATCTGCACGATACGATGCCCTAACAGCGCGAAAGTACCTGAAACACAAGTTAGGGCTGCGTGAAGGCCAACCGTACCCCTTCGTGGAGGTACTGAAGGGCAGAATAAAGGGCTAGACTGACAGAGCCCTAGAACTTAACAACCTGCGCGAAATTAGGAATAGAAGGAATAAACTGACATCACGACCATATCAAGGTGTGAAAACTTGGTTCCAACATCCCCCCATACTGCTTTGGGTGAGACTTCAGTCCACACTCCATAGGCTGATGCCAAAAGGGCCAGTAGTGTAGGGATTTGTTTGGCTAATTAACACTAAACCTGGGTCAGGCCCCATGCAGCCAGCAAAACTTCAACATCATCAAACATTAAATTGGACAGTTTGATGAAAACTATGGAAAAGATAATGGAGAAAATGACTTTTTCAGACAGGGTAGCTACAAGAGAGCCTCAAGGAGGTCCTCAAATCAGAAATCAAAAATCTGAAATTTAGATTAAATCATATTCAAATCAAGCATAGGGACCAAAGATATCCAGTAGGCAAACAACAAATCAGGCCTCCTTTTCAGCAGAATTATACAGAAGAATAACAAGAAGCAGCAGAAGAACAAGAAGAGGATTAGATTAATCTCTTTGGTGAGGGAGAAGTGGATAATATTTTCTTGACAAAGGAGGAATAGGAGTTGTTCTTACAATCACAAAGGGATGGCACACCTACAGAATCAGAAGAATACAAAAAAGGCTATCATAATGCTATTATGGAAGTCCACAAATAATATAATTTGAGGAATAGGAAATTTCCAATAAATTCTTCAAAAAAGGTCTCGGATGCTACACCTTCTTCTAGCTAGACAAGGTTTGATCCACCCAAAGACATTCCTCAAAAGCAATATGAAGTTGTTAAGGAGGTAGAGAGGAGTTCATCATCTTTTAGTTTTGAGAATGAAATATCAAAGATTAAAATTTTTGTCCCATTATTTGAATTGATGAAGAAGGATGCATATAAAGTTCAAATTCGGAAGGCAATGAAGGTAGGAGAAGTATCATATATTTTCAATCTAAATGATGATCACCCATAATTTCATTTTGGTCCAGAAGTTGAAGGATGTTCACAAGAAGGTAATGTGCCACTATTTTATGTCAGCCTTAATATTCATGATTTGATATTTCATAATGCCATGTTAGATTCAGGTGCTTCACACAACTTAGTGCCAAAAGTGATCATGGACAAGCTTGGCTTGGATATAACTAGACCATACAAATATTTTTTTTCTTTTGACTCCAGCAAGGTAAATTGTCTTGGTTTGATTGAATATTTATGTGTCACTCTTACACAAATTCGGGAAAAAGTGTGGTTATGGATGTGGTTGTTGTTGACATCCCTCCAAAATATGGTATGTTATTATCAAGGTCTTGGGGTACCAAATTAAAGGGTTCTCTGCAATTGGACGTGTCATATGCCACTATCCTAGTTTTGGACAACCAAGAAAGTTGTACTGGGAAAATTTCATGAAGCATATGGTAAGCATTCAAGACAAGAAAGTAAATTAACCATTTTATTATATGCATTCATATATGGATTCATTCATCCTATACAATGATATATGCTTGGAAGAAGAAGTGCAACACAGGGACAGCAAATTAGAAAAGGAAGAAGGTGTATTCTTGGAGGCTAAAATAGAAAATGATGATGATGAAGAAGGTATGTGGAATATGGATTTTGATGGGGCAGTTAGTAAGGAGGGAGCTGGAGCTGGTGTGTGGATTATGAGCCCAAAATTAGGCCAGTCAAAGACTTATTCTTACAAACTTGCTTTTGATTATACCAACAAAGTTGTCGAATATGAGGCACTAATTTTGTGGCTACAACTATTGAAAATGTCGGGAGCCAAAAATATTTCAGTCCATCGGGATTTAGAATTGATCATAAAGAAAATGAAAGGTGAGTATTCAACTAAGCATCCTAGAATGAGGGCATATAAGAATGTTGTTTTAAATTTTCTGCAACATTTTCCAGAATACAATTTATTTGTGATTCCTAGAAATTAGAATGCAATTGTTGATGGATTGGCCACCTCAACACAAAAATTTCAGATCCCTATTCATCCGAACAAGAAATATGATATTGAGGTAGAACACAGGCTAGTTGTACTAGACAACATCATATATTTGCAAGTCTTTGATAATGACAAACAACTAGACAATATTCTGCAATTAAGGGGAGGATTTCCGAATCTGCATATTGATGATGGAAATAGTTTTGATAATAGTGAAGATGGAAGTGACATAAATCAGATCAGGGAGACCCTTGACAAACATGAGGCAGACCTTGAAGTTTTGCAGTTGAAAGATAATATGATCCAGAGGGGCTTAGTTCCTTCCGAGGAATTTTTTTATTTCAATGATGTATCTCACAAGCCCAAAATGCTCCCTAATGAGGCTAAAGTGGAGGATTGTAATATAGCGACTAAAGAAAAACCAAAAAATGTAAAACCTTCTAAGTATTTAGCTCCGAAAGAGAAGAAAAATTATGTTGATATAATGAGGGAGTATTTTGATGTCTTTGCATGGGGGTATGTGGACTTGAATGCCTATGATACGAGCATCATCCAACAAACCATTCCTATCAAGGAAGGACAAAAAACATTTAATAAAAAGTAAAGAAAAACTAATTATGTTTTGTTGCCCTTAATTGTGAAGGAGGTAAGAAAACTTTTTGATGAAAATATTATTGTCCCTTTGAGGTTTTCTAAGTGGTTTTCAAATTTAGTTCCAGCGAGGAAGATAATCAGAGAAATAAGATTATGTGTTGATTTTCAGATCCTCAATAAGGTCTACCTCAAAGAAAATTACCCCTTGCCAAAGATGGGTCACGTATTGCAGCAGGTAGTTGGTTCTAGAAAAACTTCATTGCTTGATGGCTTCTACAGGTACAATCAAATTTTGGTACATCTGGAGGATTACAATAAAAAAAAAAATCACCACACCATGGGGGAAATTTATGTATGTGAATATGCCTTTTGGACTAATGAATGCAGGGGAAACTATAGATTTTTACTTGTAGATTCAACATCTTATGTGTTATGCTAAAACACAAGGCAGGAATCTACTCTACTCTTCAGTGAAAACCAAAATTAATCGATAAAAACAATAAGCAGAAAAGGAAGAATATCAACGCACATAACACAATATTTCTCTGGGGAAAGAAACTACTCAAAACCTCGACTATCTATATTGCATTAACTAGAATACTTGAGAAGAAAATACAATTCTTGTTCAACCCGAACAATTCCTGCACTAGTACAATCTAACTCTCTACTTGACAAGCCAGGTTAAGGAAACACTTAACCAATTATGTTGCCTACCAAGACCCTACTTCCTTGCACAATTACTTAGATAATTATCTTGTATTTAATTGGGAAATCCACTCTCCATAACTACGCAATCCAAACATAGGACCTCAACTTATTGCATGCACCATTTGTACAACTCAGAAAATTATACAATTGATAGTACATTGTCCCTAAACTCTAATATCAACAGGGTCTTCCTCTAAACTAACATGCATGAGTTATTTATGATTGAATCGTCAATTAGCTGGTGTGGTACTGGTGATGCACTTGTGCACTACTCCACTACTAGGCCTCCTACTAGTTCCTCCATAGTTAGAACTAGTTTAATTGACTATAACTCAGTTAGACTGAGTTATCTAATTGTAACTCAAAAGAACTCAACCTGGGCCCCTAAAATTTAGGAATCACTCTACATGAATCTAGATAGAATTCCAACTCAAATATCCTAAGTCAATTAAGTCAATTTGACTTAATTAACTATTACAAGTTGATATGAGAATAGAATTTCGATTTAATTCACAATTTAAAACCTGGGCCCCTAAAATTTAGGAATCACTCTACATGAATCTAGATAGAATTCCAACTCAAATATCATAAGTCAATTAAGTCAATTTGACTTAATTAACTATTACAAGTTGATATGAGAATAGAATTTCGATTTAATTCACAATTTAATTCAAGGACAAATTAAATTGGAATTTTTTGTTGCTATTTTTAACAACAACCTTCCAGAGGGATATGGACATTTCTTTTGTTGATGAGAAAGACAATTTTATTGTTATTTATCTTGATGAAATTACTGTATATTCTAAGTTTGATGAAGATCATTTGCAACATTTGAAGATTGTTTTCAAGAAATGCAGAAAATATGGTCTCTCTTTGAACCCAAAGAAATCCATTTTTGGAATGGAATAAGGTAAGCTACATGGACACATAATCTCTAGAGATGGCATCAGAATTGACCCAAGTAGAATTGAAGCAATCCAGAAAATTGATACCCCAAGAAATAAAAAGGAAGTGTAGTCTTTTATTAGCAAGATTAATTTTCTGAGGCGGTTTATTCCAAATCTTGCTGAGATTTTAAGGGCCATCACCAACATGTTGAGGAAAGACAGCAAGATCAAGTGGACTTTTGAAGCAAATAATTCATTTAGCCAAGTAAAGTCAGTCTTAACTCATGCTCTTTTTTTGGCTAGTCTTGACTACATGAAATATTTCATTATTTTCTCCTTTGCCTTGGAGCATACTATTGCAGCAGTATTGATGCATAAAAACAAGAAGGTCGTGAGCAGCCTATAGCATTTTTCAGTAGGGGATTAAGGGATGTTTCTTTGAAGTATAACATAATTGAGAAGCCAGATTTTGCACTAGTAAAGGCTTTGAAGGATTTCAGGGTTTATATATTACATTCTCATGTAATTTATTTTGTTCCTAATGATGTAGTGAAAGAGATCATCACTCAGGATGACCCAAAAGGAAGGAGAGGTAAGTGGATAGTAGTTATTTTGGAGTATGATATTGAAATTAAACCCACTAAACTTATAAAGGGTCAAGGATTAGTTAAAATCATGGCTGAATCAAATTTGCATGCATTGTACATCAATTTCATTGTTGCTCAAGACAATGATGAAGAAGTGGCCCAACAAGTATCAGAAAGGTTCATTTCTTCCCCCTCGTATACATATATCATTTATGTTTTGCATCATTTGCAAGCTCCACCTAGTTTGAAAAATACAAAAGTTGGCTTTCTTAAGTTTAAAGTTGTTAAATTCTACATTATAGACCATTCTTTATATTGGACAGATGCAGAAGGAATATTGTTGAATTGTTTGTTAGAAGATGAGGCAGATAGGATAATGGAGGAGTTAAATAAAGGTGATTGTGGAGGGCATCTTTTTTGGAAGACCGCAGCAAATAAAATCTTGAGAACTGGTTTCTACTGGCCTACATTGTTTACTGATGTCCACAAAATGGTATTTAGTTGTCATGAGTGTCAAGTATTTGAAGGGAAGAAGAAAATTTTGCCTTTGCCTCTGAAGCCTATTTCAGTGGAAGTGCCTTTTTAGCAATGGGGATTAGACTTCATCGGGGAGATTCATCCAGTTTCATCATCTCATAACAAATGGATATTGACAGCCACGGATTATTTCACTAAGTGGATTGAAGCAATTCTGACCAGGCAAGCCGCAAATTCAGTGAATATTCAATTCTTGGAAGTTAACGTTCTCTCGAGGTTTTTTTGTCCACATAATTTTATTACTGATAATGTTTTTGCATTTATGTCTAGTTGAACGATTGATTTATACAATAAATATAGCATAGTGCTTGGTCATTCTACTACCTATTACGCACAAGGAAATGGTCTGGAAGAGTCCGCTAACAACAGCTTAGTTAACATCATAAAGAAATTGTTGGAGGAGAACAAAAAGACTTGGCATAAGAAATTGATCAATGCATTATGGCATATAGGGTAAGTATAAAGAAATCAATTGGAATGTCACCTTTCCAATTGGTTTATGGAGTTGATTTTGTTTTTCCTACTTCCCTAGGAGTTCCATTAATGAAATTATTGTAGGAATAAGAGGTGGAACTGAATGCTATGCAGAGGAGGATTAATCAAATGATATAGTTGCAACAGACTAGAGAGGAATTCTACAATAAAAACTTAGTTGATTTAGGACAAGATTAAGGAGATTCATGATAAAAGGATAAAGTTTGATGATTTCAATAATGATGACCTTGTGTTGAGATGGGAGGTCAGGAATGAAGAAAGGGAAAGCATGGAAATTTTGAAAATTTATGGAAGGTTCCCTATAATATTGAAACTTTCCATGGAAACAATGCCTATCTGCTAAAAGAACCTACAATGGAGTTGCTTATTGGAGGGCCTGTCAATAGGCTAATCAAACATTATTTCACTTGATTAGATCGGGCGTAAACACATCATTGTACATACCATGTTTATTTTTGAACCTACAGGTGTGGGTGGTTGCCATAAAAAATTGAAACCCAAAATGAAGGCCCTCGGTTTCTTATGAGCTACTACCATATGTAAAAATTCATATTCAATCAATTCAGTCTGAGTTAATTGGTTAAGAGTCAATAAAGTGCCCAATGGATAAGGCTACTAGTCTACAATGTTCTTGGAACCTCATAGGGAGGATGCCATCGCCATTAGAGTGTATGTTAGTGTCCTATGTCTAAGAACCTTAGTCTTCATAGTCTTACTATGTATCTAAGGTCAAAGTTGTAAATATTAGTCATGAATCAACTGATTATTTTTTCTTTAAGGTTCTAGGTCTATATTGAATATCATGTAAGGCTTTTCATTTTGGTTAAGAGACCAATGTATAAAGTTATATTTTTACTTACAAAAGGAAATCATGAAAGGCCTTTGGTCACTTGTAAAAGGGTACAAAAATCATGTTACAAGTCTTTAGTTAGTGTGAGTGGCAAAGTCCCACCTTAAGTTATAATTAGTAGGTCATCTAAGTTTGGTAATAAAGTATTCGTCAAAGCAATCATGTAATGATCGTGACAAATATTTGGAGGTTTTATTATATCAGTTTGGATGTCATTTCAAAAGGACAACATATGAACTCAACAAGGGATAACGATCAGAGGACAGTCACTTCAAATCCAAACGTGCATCATTTTTAGAAAAAAAAGCATTGCACATTCATGATGTTTCTTTCCTAACCATGATCAGCACGTTCACTCTCACTCCAGGCCATTCAAGGTGATCATTTGAACCTACCTTATTATCCCTTAGCACTCATATCCTCATTATCAGCATCAGAAATCTCAAGAGGTATGGTTCTTTCACTATGAAAGGGAGGCAAGACACTAAAAGTCCACATAGTGTTCAATTTCTCACATATTGACGATTAAAATCCCCTCACGAGTGCAAATTCGGTCATCTCTTTGTCCTTCAGTTATGATAGAACTCTGAAATTGCATTTTGAAGCTAATGCACTTCATTTAGATATTGCAAATAGGATAAAATTTACATCGTTGTCTTTGTCAGATTCGTTGTTTTTTTCCTCTTTTGGGTTGTTTTTTCATCCAAACCCGTTTCAAATCCACACAGCGAGACTTTTCCCTCTTTTCTTGTTGCCAATTTTCCTTTTCACCGTGAGAGCCTCTACATGCAATTTGTTGCATTGGTCCAACGATTGTAACTAAGCTTTTCCATTAAAATTTATGCTCAAAGGTGTTTAGAGGTCAAATTTTTTTAGTGTTGTTCTTATGGATTGTGTATGGCAAATGTCTCTAGATTAATATTTTTCCAACAATTACAAAATTCTAAGTCCTATAGGGTTTGCATGAGAAAGTTTATTTTTTTTATTCTTGACAAAATTGTTGGGTTGTGTTTTTAGATATTGTCACAAGATTTAAAAACCATCACACCTCCATTATTTCTCAAACAAGTTGGTCATAAATTCAAAATATCCATTGCTACAAAAGTAAAACCATGTCAACACCAGAAGACAAAAAACACAAAAGAGGAGCCATTATACATTTTGAAGCACAGGGCATCACAACCATTAATGCAGATCCATCCATTAGGATGGATTTTGAACAAGTAGGGTGTACGGGATTCTGTGAGAGAATTCAAGGATATCATTTACAATTGACAAAGGAATTTTCTAAGGGCTTTGATGGTGTACAAGAAAAGGTGGGAAGTATAACTCTTCCATTCTCAGATCAATCAATAGCTGAGGCTACTGAGATAACTTTGAGTGGAGAGGAATGGTTCAAAGGAATGGATTTTGATTTGGTTTCTTTAAAGGACTTTCTTAAGCCAAAACATAGGAAAGGGTATGGTTCATCTGTTCCAAGGAGTTATTTACAAGATAATCATAGAAAAATGTTGTAGGTCATCCAAAGGTACTTCACATGTGAGGGGAGATTCAATAGGGTGTATCATTATCACATTAGGCTCCCAGTGCATTTTACTGGCAAGAAGTCTTTGAATCTTCCCTATTATCCGTTTAGGATTTTTATTAATATTAAAAATTATTGAATTGTGCTTATGGATTGTGTACTATGACTGTAACTAATATTTTCCCTTAAAATTTATGCTCAAAGCTGTTTAGAGGTCGAATTTTTTTAGTGTTGTGCTTATGGATCGTGTAGTGCAAATGTCTCTAGATTAATATTTTTCCAACAATTACAAAATTAGAAGTCCTATATGGTTTGCATGAGAAATTATACGGTTTTGATTCTTGGTGAAATTGTTGGGTTGTGTTTTTAGATATTGTCACAAGATTTAAAAACCATCACACCTCCATTATTTCTCAAACAAGTTGTTCATATTTTGGATTGCAGATTACTGTGGTGTTGTTTCTGGAAGGAGCTCGGATTCTCCACAGTGTTCATATTTTATGGTCGACGTTTCGAGTCTGAACCTAGACTCATCATATCCATTGCTGCAAAATTGAAACCATGTCAATACCAGAAGACAAAAAACACAAAGGGGGAGCCATTATACATTTCGAAGCACAGGATGTCACAACCATTAATGCAAATCCATCCATTAGGATGTATTTTCAACAAGTAGGGTGTATGAGATTCTGCGAGAGAATTCAGGGATATCATTTGAAATTGACAAAGGAATTTCTAAGGGCTTTGATGGTGTACAAGAAAAGGTGGGAGGTATAAATTTTCCATTCTCAACTCAATCAATAGTTGAGGCCACTGAGATACCTTTGAGTGGAGAGGAATGGTTCAAAGAAATGGATTTTGATTTGGTTTCTTTCAAGGAATTTCTCAAGCCAAAACATAGGAAAGGGTATGGTTCATCTATTCCAAGGAGTTATTTACAAGATAATCATAAAAAAAATGTTGTAGGTCATCCAAACGTACTTCACATGTGAGGGGAGATTTAGTAGGGTGTATCACTATCACATTAGGCTCCTAATGCATTTTACTGGCAAGAAGTCTTTGAATCTTCACTATTATCTTTTTAGGATTTTTATTTATATTTAAAATTATGAATTGTGCTTATGGATTGTGTATTGCGGCTGTAACTAAGCTTTTCCCTTAAAATTTATGCTCAAAGGTGTTTAGAGGTCGAATTTTTTTAGTGTTGTGCTTATGGATTATGTACTGCGAATGTCTCTAGATTAATATTTTTCCAAAAATTACAAAATTCTAAGTCCTATAGGGTTTGCATGAGAAAGTCTATAGTTTTGATTCTTGGTGAAATTGTTGGGTTGTATTTTTAGATATTGTCACAAGATTTAAAAACCATCACAACTCCATTATTTCTCAAACAAGTTGTTCACAAATTCAAAATATACATTGTTGCAAAATTGAAACTATGTCAACACCAAAAGACAAAAAACACAAAGGGGGAGCCATTGTACATTTTGAAGCACATGAGGTCACAACCATTAATCCAGATCCATCCATTGGGATGGATTTCAACAAGTAGGGTGTATGAGATTCTGTGAGAGAATTTAGGGATATCATTTGCAGTTGACAAAGGAATTTTCTAAGGGCTTTGATAGTGTACAAGAAAAGGTGGGAAGTATAACTTTTCCATTCTTAGCTCAATCAATAGTTGAGGCCACTAAGATACCTTCGAGTGGAGAGGAATGGTTCAAAGGAATGGATTTTGATTTGGTTTCTTTCAATGACTTTCTCAAGCTAAAACATAGGAAAGGGTATGGTTCATCTATTCCAAGGAGTTATTTACAAGATAATCATAGAAAAATGGTGCAGGTCATCCAAAGGTATTTCACATGTGAGGGGAGATTCAGTAGGGTGTATCACTATCACATTAGGCTCCTAATGCATATTATCTGTTTAGGATTTTTATTAATATTTAAAATTATTGAATTGTGCTTATAGATTGTGTACCGTGACTGTAATTAAGATTTTCCCTTAAAATTTATGCTCAAAAGTGTTTAGAGGTCAAATTCTTTTAGCGTTGTGCTTATGGATTGTGCACTGCGAATGTCTCTAGATTAACATTTTTCCAACAATTACAAAATTCTAAGTCCTATAAGGTTTGCATGAGAATGTCTACGGTTCTAATTCTTGGTGAAATTGTTGGGTTGTGTTTTTAGATATTGTCACAAGATTTAAAAACCATCACACCTCCATTATTTCTCAAACAAGTTGTTAATAAATTCAAAATATCCATTGTTGCAAAATTGAAACCATGTTAGAACCAAAAGAAAAAAAAACACAAAGGGGGAGCCATTGTACATTTTGAAGCACAGGACGTCACAACCATTAATGCAGATCCATCCACTAGGATGAATTTTGAACAAGTAGGGTGTATGAGATTCTATGAGAGAATTCAGGGATATCATTTGCAATTGAAAAAGGAATTTTCTAAGGGCTTTGATGGTGTACAAGAAAAGGTGGGAACTATAACTTTCCCATTCTCAACTCAAACAATAGCTGAGGCCACTGTGATACCTTTGAGTGGAGAGGAATGGTTCAAAGGAATGGATTTTGATTTGGTTTCTTTCAAGGACTTTCTCAAGCCAAAACATAGGAAAGGGTATGGTTTATCTGTTCCAAGGAGTTATTTACAAGATAATCATAGAAACATTTTGTAGGTCATCCAAAGGTACTTCACATGTGAGGGGAGATTTAGTAGGGTGTGTCACTATCACATTAGGCTCCTAATGCATTTTAACGGCAAGAAGTCTTTGAATCTTCCCAATTATATGTTTAGGATCTTTATTAATATTTAAAATTATTGAATTGTGCTTATGGATTGTGTACTGTGACTATAACTAAGCTTTTACCTTAAAATTTATGCTCAAAGGTGTTTAGAGGTCGAATTTTTTTAGCGTTGTGCTTATATATTGTGTACTGCAAATGTCCCTAGATTAATATTTTTCCAACAATTACAAAATTCTAAGTCTTATAGGGTTCGCATGAGAAGGTCTACGGTTTTGATTCTAGGTGAAATTGTGGGGTTGTGTTTTTAGATATTGTCACAAGATTTAAAACCATCACACCTCCATTATTTCTCAAACAAGTTGTTCATAATTAAAAATATCCATTTTTGCAAAATTGAAACCATGTCAACACCAGAAGACAAAAAAACGCAAAGGGGGAGCCATTGTACGTTTTGAAGCACAGGACGTCACAGCCATTAATGCAGATCCATACATTAGGATGGATTTTGAACAAGTAAGGTGTATGAGATTCTGTGAGAGAATTCAAGGATATCATTTGCAATTTCCAAAGGAATTTTCTAAGGGATTTGATGGTGTACAAGAAAAGGTGGGAAGTATAACTTTTCCATTCTCAGCTCAATCAATAGCTAAGGCCACTGAGATACCTTTGAGGGGAGAGGAATGGTTGAAAGGAATGGATTCTGATTTGGTTTCTTTCAATGAATTTCTCAAGCCAAAACATAGGAAAGGTTATGGTTCATCTGTTCCAAGGAGTTATTTACAAGATAATCATAGAAAAATGGTGTAGGTCATCCGAAGGTACTTCAAATATGAGGGGAGATTCAGTAGGGTTTATCACTATCACATTAGGTTCCTAATGCATTTTACTGGCAAGAAGTCTTTGAATCTTCCCTATTACCTGTTTAGGATTTTTATTAATATTTAAAATTATTTAATTGTGCTTATGGATTGTTTACTGCAACTGTAACTAAGATTTTCCCTTAAATTTTATGCTCAAAGGTGTTTAGAGGTCGAAATTTTTTAGCGTTGTGCTTATGGATTGTGTACTGTGAATGTCTCTAGATTAATATTTTTCCAACAATTGCAAAATTCTAAGTCCTATAAGGTTTGCATGAGACAGTCTACGGTTTTGATTCTTAGTGAAATTGTTGTGTTGTTTTTTTAGATATTGTCACAAGATTTAAAAACCATCACACCTCCATTATTTCTCAAACAAGTTGTTCATAAATTCAAAATATCCATTGCTGCAAAATTGAAACCATATTAACACCAGAAGACAAAGACACAAAGGGGGATCCATTGTACATTTTGAAGCATGGGATGTCACATCCATTAATGTAGATCCATCCATTAGGATGGATTTTGAACAAGTAGGGTGTATGAGATTCTGTGAGAGAATTGAAGGACATCTTTTGCAATTGACAAAGGCATTTTCTAAGGGCTTTGATAGTGTACAAGAAAAGGTGGGAAGTATAAATTTTCCATTCTTAACTCAATCAATAGCTAAGGCCAATAAGATACCTTTGAGGGGAGAGGAATGGTTCAAAAGAATGGATTTTGATTTGGTTAATTTCAAGGACTTTCTCAAGCCAAAACATAGGAAAGGGTATGGTTCATCTGTTCCAAGGAGTTATTTACAATATAATCATAGACAAATGGTGTAGGTCATCCAGAGTACCTCACATATGAGGGGAGATTCAGTAGGGTGTATCACTATCACATTAGGCTTCTAATGCATTTTACTGGCAAGAAGTCTTTGAATCTTCCCTATTATCTGTTTAGGATTTTTATTAATATTTAAAATTGTTGAATTGTGCTTATGGATTGTGTACTGTGACTGTAACTAAGATTTTCACTTAAAACTTATGCTCAAAGGTGTTTAGAGGTTGAATTTTTTTAGCGTTGTGGTTATGGATTGTGTACTATGAATGTCTCTAGATTAATATTTTTCCAACAATTACAAAATTCTAAGTCCTATAGGGTTTGCATGAGCAAGTCTAAGGTTTTGATTCTTTTTTAAATTGTTGGGTTGTGTTTTTAGATATTGTCACAAGATTTAAAAACCATCACACCTCCATTATTTCTCAAACAAGTTGTTCATCAATTCAAAATATCCATTGCTGCAAAGTTGGAACCATGTCAACACCAGAAGACAAAAAAAACCAAGGGGGAGTCATTGTACATTTTGAAGCACAGGACGTCACAACCATTAATGCAGATCCATCCATTAGGATGGATTTTCAAAAGTAGGGTGTATGAGATTTTGTGAGAGAATTTAGGGATATCATTTGCAATTTACAAAGGAATTTCTAAGGGCTTTGATGGTGTACAAGAAAAGGTGGGAAGTATAACTTTTCCATTCTCAGCTCAATCAATAGTTGAGGCAATTCAGATACCTTTGAGTGGAGAGGAATGGTTCAAAGGAATGGATTTTGATTTGGTTTCTTTCAAGGACTTTCTCAAGCCAAAACATAGGAAAGCATATGGTTCATCTGTTCCAAGGAGTTATTGACAAGATAATCATAGAAAAATGTTATAATTCATCCAAAGGTACTTCACATGTGAGGGGAGATTCAGTAGGGTGTATCACTATCACATTAGGCTCCTAATGCATTTTACTGGCAAGAAGTCTTTGAATATTCCCTATTATCTGTTTAGGATTTTTATTAATCATTAAAATTATTGAATTGTGCTTATGGATTGTGTATTGCGACTGTAACTAAGCTTTTCCATTAAAATTTGTTCAAAGGTGTTTAGAGGTCGAATTTTTTAGTGTTGTGCTTATGGATTGTGTACTGTGAACGTCTCTAGATTAATATTTTTCCAAAAATTACAAAATTCTAAGTCTTATAAGGTTTGCATGAGAAAGTCTAAGGTTTTGATTTTTGGTGAAATTGTTGGGTTTTGTTTTTAGTTATTGTCACAAGATTTAAAAACCATCACACCTCCATTATTTCTCAAACAAGTTGTTCATAAATTCAAAATATCCATTGCTGCAAAACTGAAACCATGTCAACACCAGAAGACAAAAATCACAGAGGGAGAGCCATTGTACATTTTGAAGCACAGGACGTCACATCCATTAAGGCAGATCCATCCATTAGGATGGATTTTCAACAAGCAGGGTGTATGAGATTCTGTGAGAGAATTCAGGGATATCATTTGCAATTGACAAAGGAATTTTCTAAGGGCTTTGATGGTGTACAAGAAAAGGTGGGAAGTATAACTTTTCCATTCTCAGCTCAATCAATAGTTGAGGCCACTGAGATACCTTTGAGTGGAGAGGAATGGTTCAAAGGAATGGATTTTGATTTGGTTTCTTTCAAGGAATTTCTCAAGCCAAAACATAGGAAAGGGTATGGTTCATCTATTCCAAGCAATTATTTACAAGATAATAATAGAAAAATGGTGTAGGTCATCCAAAGGCACTTCTCATTTGAGGGGAGATTCAATAGGTTGTATCACTATCACATTAGGCTCATAATGCATTTTCTGGCAAGAAGTATTTGAATCTTTCCTATTATCTGTTTAGGATTTTATGTAAAATCGTTGACCGGGTTCAAACTAAAGGAATTCAAGTTGAGGGCAGTTTATTTCATTTTTCATTAACTAAATTGTTGGTAATGAAGGAGCTTGAGAAGAAAGAGCATTCATGGTAGGAGTTCTTGGTTTCTTCAAGATGGGAAACCCAATATTCAAACAAACAAAAGACTAAGAAGGGTACTCCTTCAGCTGTGATTAAAGAAGCTTCACCTGCACCAGCAAGCTCAGTGAAAAAGCCTTTGACTAAAAGCAAATTGGTTGGTAAGAGAAGTGCTACGAATCTGCAGTTTTCCCCTAAGGTAGAAAAGATGGTAAGGGTGACAAGAAGTAGAGTTGTAGCCAAGAGATTACCTTTGGTTCCTCCAGCATCACCAATTCAAGTCATGGAATCAGAGAACACACAAAGGGAGTGGAAATTGATGAAAGGGATCATAAAATTAGGGAGTTACAAGATCAATTGGACAAGGCATATGTGACAATAGCATACTTGCAACAAGAGAATAGGGAGCTTACGCATAAACTATCTCTAGAGACTATCCAGTTTAGAAGAGAAGAGCTATTAAAGGAAACATTGGCGAATGTTGCCAAAGGAAAGATAAAATGATCATTAATGTCGAGGAGTTGAAGGACCTAGTTAAGAATTCTAGGAAACCTAGGACTAGGTCTGTTGCTAAGATGCATATGCAGGAAAAGGAGATTGTTCAATTTATGGTGTTTGATGAACAGAAGTAATTCTAGAAGCTACTGGAACAACTTGAAGGGATACAATATTAAGTAGATCAACTTGCAGAGAAAGTTAATAGGTATAAGTTGGCCTTGTTCAAAGAGGTGGAGGTTGTTATAAAAGTCCTTGACAAAGCTAAGTACAACTGAAGTGGAACTTGCCTCTACATAGGCAAGTGAAATTTTTATATGTACAAAACTTGGTCCTAAAAAGAAGACTCGAGTTAGTGAAGACGAAGCTTATTGAAGTCAAAGAAACTAGAAGGAAGAGGAAGAGAGGTAAGTTGGACTTATGGGCAGAGGCTAGTAAAATAGTGAATCTCCAGCAAGAAACCTTAACCCAGCTCTAAAACCTTTTTTTTTTTACTTCAGAAAAGGTAAAATTTTGATGAAAATTGCAAAAAACGCAACAAGGGGCTTTTTGTGCTTTTTATATATAAATTTTGAAAATTGTGGGATAGTGAAGTTGGAAGTTTTTCTTTCATGAGGGAGTTATATGAATGTTCCAGAACCCAATTTGATGTTTCCAACATTTCACATTAAGAAAAATTCTTCAAGTGTTTCAGTTTTTGGACGCGCTGCAAAAACAGACAATGCACTACGAAAGTGGGGTACAGATCAAAAGGATGTCTACATGTGTTTTGAATCTAGTTTAGGAGGTCCAACACCATCATAGGGGTATTTTAATCATACCCATTTCCTTCTTTTTTACAGATAGGGGCCACAACCCTACAAAGCATGGAAGCCACTTTAAGGTGTTATGTGTCTGCCTAATGCACTGCAAATTTGAATAATGAACTCTATTTTGTTTCAAATTTCAAATTTTGGCTCCTATAAGTATTTAGATCATATAGATAGGTGGAATTTTGTTTTAGAAGGTGTAATTAAAGCTAAATTGCAAATATTCCAAGCCAATGATGTATTAGACAGTGATTGGTAGTAGGTGAAACTAATCCTATTTTTCAGTATATGCACTAGTTTTTGGATGTATCTAGTTAAAGTTGATTTTGGTTAATGAATTCGATCACCTAGGGTAGGAGATAGAATATTTAATGATCTATAAAGATATAAAAAATATTGTAAATGGTTTTTTTTCTTGAGATTAGAGGATAAGAATTTGTGCATTGTGTTTTTTAAAGACCTTTTTTTAGTGAATGAATGAAATACATAGGTGAAATTTGTATGGATTCTTGAGTCAGAATTTTGGTGGTTTTGTGATCCTTTGGTCTTGTAAGTTAATCTATGTGTTTAAATCTCTTTAATGTGCATCTTCTTGCTTGGAAAACATAATGATTAATTCAGAATTCATCTTTAATGAATGCTTTGTTTTAGCTTGCCAAGTTATGAATTTTTTCAGCTAAAGCAACACTTTAGAATTCATCCATGATTTGTGCTCTAATGTGTTAGTTTTTCACCCTTTCTACATTCACCTCCTATGACAATTTGATATAAATCCACCACCAAATCTGCCTACCTTGCCCCTGTGGAGAATCCCTCTATTTTTCCATCATCTCACTAGACAATATCTGATTTGACATGATTGCATGCCCAATGGATCTGCCCCTTTCTCATCAACAAACCTCTAAAAATCAAACTTTGTTGAGCTTATAACCTAGCACAATATCATATTTGTTAAGTAACCTAAATGAGAGAACCCTCTCCAGGATAGCAGGACTAGATTATGGCCTAAAGCAGTTTGTAGTTACGTCTGGGATTCCTTTCTCAGCCTAGGGAAATCAATGAGTGATAACAGTACTGACCAAGCTCGCTGGCAGCAAAGAAATGTCAAAGACCATGTATATTAATGGATATAAGCTTTAGCAAAAACTCCTTATATGTACCTTCTTCTATTACTCATACGAGGTAATCTTAAATATTAAATATTCCACAAAATTGGGATTCATGGTTTTAGACTCAACCTGCTTCAAGTACTTATCAATTTGAACTTATATTGCTTGATTCATTAATGTGGTACCCATGGGAAATGTTTTATTATTTGACAGCTTAATAGAATTCATCATTTTAACCTTTAGGTAAAATTAAACTCATCATCTTTTAACCAAAAATAATTGGTTCTTCCCCATGTGTCGTCATTGTTGTGGTAATATCACAACCCCTCATTTTTTATCTATTATATTCATAATACTAATGGGGAACCTCTACATGAATTTTGTTCATATTGTCCTTTAATACTTTCATTTGAACTCACTGTTTACAAATGACATTTATTCAAAATTGAGTAATTTTTACCCCTAAACTAAAAATATACAAAATGTAAATTATTTTAATTTTGTAATTATATATATATAATAAATTTTATTAATTAATTCCTCCAATAACCATTGTTACCGAACATCAAAACCAATAATAAATATTATATAAAACATTCTTTTGAAAAGAAAAGATAAGATAAAATTGAAACTCTCTTGTTTTCAGGTATTTATTCCTGGGGCCACAGGAACGCATCAAAATGCATTGACTGCAATTTTTTTAAATTTGACCAAAATTTAACATAAATAAATAATATAATAAATTATATTAGATTATTTAAATCTATTTTTTTAAACCGTGATGTGCTGTCTCAACCCTCCTCTTATTATGACATGATGGCATACTTGTACTTTGCCAGGTATGGTTGGGTCCAGCATTCATAACCATGCGAATCCCAAATAAAACTACCAAATATTCACACGGATTCCACCATTTCTGAGAGGCTAAACCACAAAAACTCTCTGAACATTAAATATCCAGGCAAGTTCAAAATCTACACGAACTTCAAACGTTTTCGGATAAGTATGAAGTTTAACGAAATCTACACGAACTTCAAAGGTTTTCCAATAATTATGAAGTTTATTTGCTTTTGTTAAAGTTCCAAAACTATTGGTATAATTACGCCGTAAGGCGTTTCCATATGAAATGAATAGCCCCAGCTGCAGCCGTGTCTTATTGTTGACCATGGATTTGTGGTGTTAGACGATTGAACGAATTTTGATTGTTGATCGAAAACTTAAATAATACTGAAATAAAAAAAAGGGGAGAAAACGGGCAGGTAAAGCGGTTCGGTATGACTCTGACGGTTCGGTATGACTCTGAGTCCCTTCATTGAAGCAGAAGCTCCGTGGAAAGCAGTGCAGCTAGAACTTGCGCTTGGTTATCAAGCCTACTGTTTTCTTCCTATTCGTGATAAATTATGAACTTCCAACCTCTGATGCAGTGAGGCCCATTGGGATCGTCTTCTACGAATAACTATGGTTTCTTGCCTCGCTTTATAGCCAGTGCAGACAATATATCACTGTACTTTCTGTACATAAGAAATTCTAAAAAACTCTTCATAGATTGGGAGTAACATCGATTGGCTGACTTGGTAAGCCCCTCACGTCGCTGTGGTGTTTATGACCATCGAAGGTGTGTCAGAAGGGGGAACATAACTATTCTGAAAATAGCTACTATATATACAGAAATTATATATACTTTCAAATTTTGAGTTATGAATGAAGTAGAATTTTGAATGATGTAGCTGTTTCTTCATTTTGACAGTCTATACAGGAATTTGCAAATATAAATCTGTCAATCAAAAATTTCAGAGACAGAAAAGATTAAGTTTGAGAAACATAGAAACTCAGTTTCTGAACCATGCTTACCCCGACTGTGAGTTCGGGCCATCCGAGGCACAAGCCGAGAAGTCGATGATGGACCACGCAGCTTCTGCGTCCGATTGGGACGCACAATCCGGATTTGGGACCTTGTCTGGGAAAACAGACCATCGATTACCACAAAAAAATGCTTGAAATCCATGTTGACATGTTGGTTTTCATATTTCTTTGCAGGTGTAGCTAACGCTTTCATAGTGGTTTTAGATTATCCGCCTGTTTGTAAGGTATTATTATTTTCAATTGTAAATTTGGGAACATTTAGAAAATCTGACTGATATTATTTCCGAAATTTTCCAAAGTATAATTCTCCTCATATTTTGAAATTATAAAAAGTAAACCAGGAAAATATAATCTGTCCTTTTATATTGATTCAATTGAACTCACCATAATTGATATAAAGAAAATGACGCTTCGAGGTTTTAGTTAGCGTTGGTGACACTATATTTCCTCATATTTTATGGTTATTCGTTTAGTAAAACTAATTTAAATTTTACCATCTAAAAAATATAAAATTACAATTTTCCTCGTTTCTAATCAGTTTTTTATATGATGTGAAAGATTCATGTTTTGATTAATGCAGTCCCAAATCTGTCTATGATGTATATTCACATGACTAAATGTTGTTTGAATGAAGATGGATTAATCAACGCTAGATTGTGTAAGCCAATATTTTATGGTCGTCGTTTCCATTGGACAGATCAAAACCAAAATCGATTTCTCTATCTTCCTCTTTAAACGAGTGGTTTTGGGATGATTAAATTTTAAATTTTTGAATATTATAAATACCTTTCCCCTTCGTTTTCTTCCTATTCTGTAGATTTTAATCTTTTTCTTCGCATTTTGCCTTTCAGTTTGCATTTTGTTTATGTCATTGAGCTTTTGCTTCTCAGTGTCCCCAAAGTTAATTTGATTGAAAATTTCTAGAATTTTCCAGAATTTCATAGATATGTGCTAAGTTAAACAACTCACATCATTTATGTAATATTTTCGAATATTTACACGGCCATATCTTACTATTCTAAAATATTCTAAAAATCCAAAATCCGCAATCCAATAAAAGATACCTCTCAGCCCATTGTTTTTCACCTATTTGCATTTCAACATTTTGTTATTGGTGGATGTATATTCCCTTGGGACCGTTTGTTCTTAGCCTATTTTCATTTCAGCATTTCGTTATTGGTAGATGCATATTCCGCACACTTTGGCCTTACACTACACTATTTCTACTGGAAATTATAGGGGCGTTTACATTTCACAATTTTTGTTGTAGACGGAAGACCGATGAATGGATTGATAAGAGGCAAACTAGTCTAAGGTGTTTCCGTTTGAAATGAATTGCCACAGCCGCTGTGTCCTATTGTTCATAGTGGATTTGTGTTGTTAGACCATTGAACGAATTTTGATCGTTGATCAAAAAACTGAAATAACACTGAAATAAAAAAAGGGTGAGAAAAGGGGCAGGTAAAGCGGTTCGGTATGACTCTGAGTCCCTTCATTGTGCGGGTTCGCATAGCACTTTGCTCTTAAAGGTATCGATTACCAGTTCGAGGAAGAGAATCTCAGAGCTAAGAGCGAGCTGCTGCTGAAATCGAACCCTGTTCGCAAAAATTCCCAAAGATCCATATGACCGAGCCATTGCTCGTCTTTGGGTTGCCTTTGTAGACGATAAGGTCATTTAGTTCATTCTTAGTAATCGCCTGCATTCGTATCTCATCGATCCTTTCCTTATCTGCTATTTGGGTCTTCGAAAGTTAAAAATATTATTTTTCTATTCAATAACCAGTGCTTCGCAGGAAAACCGTATTTTGGAGGGGATCAGATCAGCTTGCTTGACATCGCATTGGATGGTTTGTCAGCGATTATCAAAGGCCTCGAGAAGGCTACCAATAGCGTTTTAATAGATCCAGAGAAAATGCCATTACTGAGAGCATGGATGGATCGATTCTGTAAATCCGATGGACTGAAAGAAGTGATGCCTGATTTTGCCAAGCAGGCAGAATTTATGTCCACTAGGAGAGCCACTATGATCACCGCCTACAGCTAAATAGGGTAAACTTAGCACAGACAGAGGTTGTATTTGTTAAAATACTTTAAATTTAACCCAAGAAAATCATAAGTTTGCAACTTTGTCTTTGGTTTCTTGTTCTTACATAATATAAATCTGTGAACTTCCTAGGACAGAAGTATCTTACTTATTTTTCTGGAAGATGCCAAATGTTTATAAAATTGATCCATGTGTCCCTTCTTTTTTCCTCCACCCTGTTTGCCTTCGCAAACTCTCATGTTCCTTTTCAACAGCTCTCTCTGGTTTTCCCTATTGTCCAATTCGTTGGTTATTTGATTAGGTTTAGTTATTCCTATAGTACTTGATGTTTTCGTGAATCTATACTGGCCATACTTCCTCCATTTGGGAGGTTTCAGGTTCCGTACTAACTTATTAGGTTGAAGATGAGAATGGTTTCTTTTGTGTCATCTCCTCCATTAATATCTCTTGGCTTTGCTTAAAATATTACCTTCTAAACCAATGTGTAAGTACTCTTTGGCCATTTCCTATAAGCACGAACCTTTCTTTGCAATACGATATCATGTACAAGTTCGGTGTGCATACTAGGTATCTCCTCAGCTGCTAGAACTATTCTTCATCTTCGTCCCACATCTGACATTGGTAGTTCAAAGAATTCAACTTTTCATCATTCAATATGGAAAGAGGATGTTCATTTATGATGGGAGGGACAAGTTGAATGAATGCTTCCAATCCGCTGTAAAGTCTTGAATCAGCCATATTGGTGAGTAGTTGTATTCTAATCATGCCATTATTTATACATTGTCTGAATTTTTTGGAGTTGTTCTTGTACCTTCTCGTTGATTTGTTGGATTCTTTCGATCAATTTGCATGCTTCGCTTAAAATATTGAGTACTTAATTGAGTACTTCTATAGAACAGGATTGGATGCTTCCCATTTTATAGCTCTATTTTGTTTTATGCCATAGGGTAAATATCTTTGATAGCATAGTTTACTTCTTGGTCCATGGAAGTTTTACTACTTATATTGGGTCCAAGGATGTGTTTGGTTCATTGATCTTATAGTAAAATACATTTCATGATATCAAATTTTCATTTTATGAAGGAAATAATGTTTAAGAAACACATACCTTTCATAACAATGGGACCATGAAGCCACAATTCTCGTCTATTGTTTGGAGGTAGAGGAGTCCCAGAATCAGGATAAATTATTTTTGCTTCAGTATTTGGAGTCAACAAGCCAACTGATCCATAGTGCCTGTTGAAAATAATACTGAGAGGGGGGGGGTGAATCAGTATTATCAGATCAGATAAAAATTTTCAATTTCATACTCAGATTCATATACGCTACTTTAATTGAGTGAACAAGAATATACACACGACTGTGTCTAAAGCAACTAGCGTATACCCAGAGATCTTATAATTCAGTTAGCTTATTCTTCAGTAAATGCATCAGAACATTATTAAGCATATTAACAGTAAACAGGTGCAGTATAACAGAACAGGACATCACACAAGAGCCACACACATGAACACCATGATATAAGGTGGAAACCCA